>PJEN01026286.1:0-14808 GCA_004024605.1 Pteronura brasiliensis | reverse complement strand
CATGGAAATAGAAGAATTGGCTTCTCCACGCACACAGGCACTTGCTAGCTAGGAAACTGGGATTGCATTGAATCTCTCCATCAAGGTGGGGTCCATTGAAACTTTACAATACCGATCATCCAATCTAGGAAGCTGTTCTCTTAACCTAGGTAACATATGAACCTATTGGACATCCCATTGATTGTGATCATAAATTCCCCTGAGTCATCTGGGATGGTTTTCTGGGTGGAGACTTGCTGGGGAGAGACTGGAGAAAGTCTTTGGATAGATGAAGTCCTCGTTTTGGTGCTCTCCTCAATAGGATTTTCAACCTTTGCGTGTAGGTCACAGAATTCCAATGAATTTTTCTGAATTTGTAACTTATCTCCGATGACTTGGAGGAATTCACTTCCTGATCCTAGTATTTTGTACATTCTCTTAGAATATCTTTCTATACAAATTTCACTCATTTTTTCCAGGTGTTATACCTTCAGTGTTTCCTCCATCACTTCTACTCGCTAGGACGTCCCCTTCGAGGTTGGTAGAAGAGTTGTTCCATTTTAGGTGTTCAATACTACCAAATTTTGTTTCTGCCTTGGTGAGTTGATTCTGTATCTCGTAGAAGCAGCACATCATTATGTGTGTATGTGGGTATTGATGCAATCAAACCAATTTAATCTTTTCATTAGAGTATAGAAACCATGGACATTTCATGAAATGACTGAGCTCCTCAATATTTGTCTGTTGTTTTGCAATTTGTTTGCTTCATCCCTTTTTAGATCCCTTTTAAAAAATACATTTTTTTCTTTCAATGTATTTAATTTAAATTTTAAATTTTAAATTTAAATTAAATGTATTTAAATTTAATTTAAATTTTTTCTTTTAAATGCTGATAAGTGCTGTCAGCCCCCAAATCTCTGGTCACTTTACATATATACAACATGAGAAAAGGGAATGTAGACTTACAAAGAAGAACCATTTAGCTTTTAAAGGTCCTTCTTTTAAAGGACTACAGAATTGACTTTCCCGAAAAGAAACAAATTCAGAAGGAAAGAGTAGGATGAAACTCACCTTCATCAGCCTATGAACAGATACTCAATACCAAAAAAACTGTAAACTCCAAAAAGATGCCAACCCTCTTTTAATAAATAGCAGACGACATTATTTAACAATCACTTTCATGGAGATTGAGGAGGTAGAAGTGGTCGAATTGTTCAGGAGGCACCAAAAGCATGAGAATAACCTTGTAATGAAAGGTAGGAAGACTGAGATTCTGAACAAAAATGTTTTATTAGGCAAAAAATAAAATAAAATAAAATAAGAATATATATATTTATATATATATATCTATATATATTTACATATGTATATATATACACACACACGTGTGTGTGTGTTGTGTGTGTGTGTATGCATATAAACTATTCATTCCTAAACCCCTGCACCTGGGAGCATGACCTTATTTGGAAATAGGGTTCCTGGAGAAGTAACTAACCATGATAAGGTCATATTTTGTATAGACTGGGCCCCTAATTCAGGAGGAATTGTGTCCTTCTAAGAGGGGAAACTGGGGATACACAGATATGCACTGAGGGAAAAGGCCATGTGAAGAAGTCCAAAGCCAGGGCCATCATTCATGCTGGGAGAGGGGCCTGGAAGAGATACTTCCTTAATACCTACAAAAGGAGCATTGTCTACCAACATTGTAGCCTCTATACCTGTGACACTGTCCACTTCTGTTGTTTCAGCCACTAGACTTGTGGTATCTTGTAATAGCACCCCTAGAAAACAAATACAAACCTTCTTAGAGGAAAAGAAACCAACCAGAAGCCCATGGGGAATTGTAAAATAAAATATATATATATATATATATATATATATATATATATATATATATGTATATATAGATATCTATATCTATATATAGATATCTATATCTATATATATATCTATAGAACTCTTTAAAACATTGAACAGGAATGCACATTTCTGAACCCTGTGAAAAGGGAAACAAGCCAAACAGAACAAACTGAGCCCCCAGGATTACCTGGGCTTTTCACCTGGAGGAGTTCTGTATGGTGGTGATAGGGAGGAGATTCCAAGGAAAAGATGGGAGTCTCACTGCTGTGAGGAAAGAGAGACTGGATTTTAGGAAGGCTAGAGTGATGAAAAGGCCATGGGTTCCAGAAAGAAGGAAGTCAAGTAGACAACATGCTCTTGGAAATACACACTGGAGTCCTCTTGAGTCCTTGCTCAATAGGAAGCAGTGTGTGTCTAAGAAAATGCCCCACGTTCTAACAAAGAGTCAAGGCAACTGAACCAGATGGTTGCCAAGACTCATACAAGGCTAGAGATCATTGGACTTCCAACCAGCCAGAGGGAAGAGTTCTTTTGGTGAAGTCAGAATATTCAGTAGACACCCAGTAAGTATCATGAGCTAGGAGCGAGATGAAATGATCCCTCAAAGAAAGCTTCTTCTCCATATTCCCTCAACAAGTGGGAGTCCCATTTGAAAAAGAGTCCGAATTACCTAAGAATATCTCACTGCCCGTGTGACAGCCAGTCATAGAAGGCAGAGAGCAGCCTCCTAATGACTCAGGTCATCGAAAGGAAGGCAGTTCAAAACGGAAGAAGGAGTAGACGGGAAAAAGAAAACATGACTAGTGAGGGAGTAGACTTCAACTTCAACATTTCAACAGTGACCTTCAGAATGAATGACTAAAATTCTATAGAAAGAAAAGACCTAAATATGTCAGTGATAAATAAACTAGACATAGATGGATGCAGAGGAGAGTCTAGATTTTGTGACAAGAAAAATGATGAAAAGGGCTAGACCGTACCCAAATGAATTCTAAAAGGCTGATTTTACTAGGTCTTGATAAGAGACAAGAGAAAGACACCCAATCGAATGAACAGAGAAAGAAGACATTTCAGAACAACAAAGGATCTATTTAGAAAGACATTGCCATCCTCAAGGTGTCTGCATCCGATGAGAAAACTCATTATTGAGATCAACCACATTCAAGCCCCTAAAACAAGGCTCAAGAAATTTATTTGAAAGATTTTCTTTCTTGAGTTGAGAGAGAATGAGTGAGAGAGAGCACAAGAGAGAAGGTCAGAGGGAGAAGCAAACTCCCCAAGGAGGTGGGAGCCTGAGGCGGGACGAGATCCTGCAAGTCTGGGGTCTCCAGATGAGAGGAGAGGCGACAGGGCCACTCCAAACCGCCTGCCACCTGGGATGGAGAGTCTGTGGGGGACTGTCCCTGCTCCTTCCCGGGACACCCCTGCCACCGCAAACACAGCCACATCCTGACCGAAGACGGTAGGTGACTGCCCATTCCTCCAGGGAGCTATTTCTGCGAGTTCAGGCTCAGGCGCCTTGTGATAACCCGAAGTCGGCCCTAGGGACAAGTGGTCAGGGAGCTGCTGTCACCTTGGGCCTAGAGGCACAGGACAGGCCTGCCTTCTGGACAAATCCATTTTCAGAATGGAGCACGTGCCCCTGCCCTAGTCTTCCCCTCGTGTCTCCTTAGCAGAAAGGCTTCTGTCTCTCCGCACAGGGAGTGGGTGACACTTGTCTTGCCACCGGCTCGCTGTTCCTCAGAGGGCAGGCTCTCGTGCTTCTTGTCAGTTTTCCGACAGCAATGCCAACGGATTCTCTAGGGAGAATCCTAGGGAGGCATTCTGCGCTCTCCCCAGACATGCTCCTTGGGACCGTGGTGATAGGCGTGTCCCTTTCTTTAAGGCTGCTACCACAGGCGCGACCACGTTTCCCTCTGGGGAAGAGGGGATGTCCGGGCAAAGAGGGTTTCGCTGTGGGGTGGTTTCTCCCACCGAGCTGCGGAGCACTAGGCTCAGGCAAGCGGCAGCAGCCAAGAGGCCCAACTCCGATTTCCCAGCGAATGCTGAGCTTTCGAAGAGGTTTTTGTCACGGTGCAAACAGCACTTCGCAGCTGCTTCCTCAACAAGGCTTTGGCCTTTGGCTCTCTCGCGTAAGGGAAGAATAGTTGTGGAAGAGTTGGTGCTTCTTGGGCCTTGATTTCCCAGGCACCAGGTTCACGCCCTGGGTTCACACTGCTTCGCCGACGTCAGGAGACATAACTTCGACACTGCAGCAGCGTGAGTGGCCCAGGAGGCACTCTGCACAGACTGGCTGCTCCCGGGTTAGCCAGGGCCTGGCCTTTTCCTCTCGCGTTCAGGCGAACTCAGGAACAGGCCTGTACCTTCCCCAGACGAGACGGGAGGCGACAGGAGCTCTCCACACCGCCCACGCCCTGGGATGGTGACCCTGTGGGGGAGTGTCCCTCTCCTTCTCCGGCCACCCCTGCCACCGCAAACGCTGCCACATCCTGGAGGAAGATGGTAGCTGACTGCCCGATCCTCCAGGGAGCTGTTTCTGCGAGTGCAGGGTCAGGCACCTTGTGGAATCTCAGAGGCTGCCCCAGGGACAAGTGGTCAAGGAGCTGCTGTCACCTTGGGCCTAGAAGCACAGAACAGGCCTGCCTTCTGCCCAGACTCCTTTCTCAGAGTGGAGCATGAACCCCTGCCCTAGTCGTCCCCTGGTGTTTCCTGAGCAGCCGGGCTTCTGTCTCTCCGTAGAGGGAGTGGGTGACACTTGTCTGGCACTGGCCCACTGTTCCTCAGAGGGCAGGCTCTCCTGCTTCGCTTCGGTTTCCCAACAACAATGGAACTGCTCCTCTATTCTCCCGGGGTGGCCTGCTGTGCTCTTCCAAGATATGCTCCTGGGGACCGTGGTGACAGGCGTGTCCCTTTCCTTAAGGCTGTTCCACAGGCGCCACCACGATTCTCTCCCAGAGGGGATGTCCGGGCAAATAGGGTTTGGCTCTGGGGTGGTTTCTCCGGCCATGCTGCGGAACACTTCGATCAGGCAAGCAGCAGCAGCCAAAAGACCTGACTCTAATTTCTCAGCGAATGCTGAGCTTTCACAGAGGTTTTCCCACCTGGCGCGAACCGCACTTTGCTTCTCCTTTCACAGCAAGGCTTTGGGTGTTCGCTCTCTGGTGAAAGGGAAGAAGCTTTGTGGGCTAGTGGTGCCTCTTGGGACTAGTATTCCGGGCACGCAGGTTCACGCCCTGTGATCACACTGCCTTGCCGATGCCAGAAGACGCAGCCTCGTCCTTGCAGCAGCGTGTGTCGCCCAGGGTGGCAGTCTGCGCAGACTGGCTCCTCCCGGGTTAGCCGGGGCCTGGCCTTTTCCTATCAAGTTCAGGTGGACTCAAGAAAAGGTATGTGCCTTCCCCAGACGAGAGGCGACAGGAGCACTCCACACCACCCAGGCCCTGGGATGTCGACCCTGTCTGGGCCTGTCCCATTCCTTACCCGGCCATCCCTGCCACCGCAAACGGTGCCACATCCTGGAGGAAGTCGTTAGCCGACTGCCCGTTCCTCCAGGGAGCTGTTTCTGCGAATTCAGGGTCGGGCGCCTAGTGGACCCGCGAAGGCTGTCCCAGGGATGGGTGGCCAAGGAGCTGCGGTCACCCTGGGCCTAGAAGCACAGGACAGGCCTGCCTTCTGCCCAGACTCCTTTCTCAGAGTGGAGCACGCGCCCCTGCCCTAGTCGTCCCCTAGTGTTTCCTGAGCAGCCAGGCTTCTGTCTCTCCGCAGAAGGAGTGGGTGACACTTGTCTTGTCACCGGCCTGCTGTTCCTCAGAAGGCAGGCTCTCCTGGTCTGCGTCAGTTTCCCAAAAGCAATGCCAACGTCTCCTCTGTTCTCCAGGGATGGCGAGCCGCACTCTCACAAGACATGTTGACAGGCATGTCCCTTTCCTTAAGGCTGTTACCACAGGTGCCACCACACTTCTTTCTCAGGCAGAGGGGATGTCTGGGCAAAGAGTGTTTCGCTCTGGGGTGGTTTCTCCTGCTGCGCTTTGGAGCACTTGGGTCAGGCAAGCAGCAGCAGCCAAAAGACCCGACTCTTCTTTCTCAGCGAATGATGAGCTTTCGCAGAGGTTTCCTGCTTGGAGCAACCCGCACTTCCCTACTGCTTCCCCAGCAAGGCTTTGGGCGTTCGCTCTCTGGAGTAAGGGAAGAAGAGTTTCGGGAGAGTTGGTGCCTCTTGGGCCTTGCTTTCCCGGGGCCCAGGTTCGCACCCTGGGATCACACTGCCTCGACGAAGTCAGGAGACGCAGCCTCGTCCCTGCAGCAGCGTGCGTCGCCCAGGGTGGCATTCTGCCCAGACTGGCTGCTCCCTGGTTAGCCAGGACCTGGCCTTTTCTCTGGCGTTCAGGTGGACTCAGGAACAGGCCTGTTCTTTCCCCAGACGAGAGAAGAGGCGACAGGAGCACTCAACACCGCACATGCCCTGGGATGGTGACCCTGTGGGGGAATGTCCCCATTCCTACCCGGCCACCCCTGCCACCGCAAACGCTGCCACATCCTGGAGGAAGACGGTAGCCGACTTGGCATTCCTTGGCACAGCTGTTTCTGTGAGATCAGGGTCGGGCACCCGGTGGACCCATCAGAGGCTGTCCCAGGGACAGGTGGCCAAGGAGCTGCCGTCACCTTGGGCCTAGAAGCACAGGACAGGCCTGCCTTCTGCCCAGACTCCTTTCTCAGAGTGGAGCATGCACCCCTGTCCTATACGTTCCCTGGTGTTTCCTGAGTAGCCAGTCTTCTGTCTCTCCCCAGAGGGAGTGTATGACACTTGTCTTGCCACGGGCCTGCTGTTCCTCAGTGGGCAGGCTCTCCTGCTTCGCATCAGTTTGCCGAGAGCAATGCCAACGGCTCCTCTCTTCTCCCGGGGTGCATTCCCGCACTCTCCCCAGACATGCTCCTGGGTACCGTGGTGACAGGCTTGTCCCTTTCCTTAAGGCTGTTACCACAGCGTGACCACACTTCTCTCTCGGCCAGAGAGGATGTCCGGGCAAAGAGTGTTTCAGTCTGGGGTGGTTGCTCTCGCTGCGCTGCGGAGCACTTGGCTCAGGCAAGCAGCAGTAGCCCAAAGACCCAACTCTTTTTTCTGAGTGAATGCTGAGCTTTCGCAGAGCTTTTCCCTTTCGGTGCGAACCGCACTTCACTGCTGCTTCCCCAGCAAAGCTTTGGAAGTTCGCTCTCTGGTGTGAGGGAAGAAGAGTTGAGGGAGAGTTGGGACCTCTTGGGCCTTGCTTTCCTGGGGACCAGGTTCCCGCCCTGGGCTCACACTGCCTCGCTGACATCAAGAGATGCAGCCTTGTCCCTGCAGCAGTGTGTGTCGCCCAGGGTGGCACTCTGTGCAGACTGGCTGCTCCCGGGTTAGCCAGGACCTGGCCTTTTCCTCTCTCATTCAGGCGGATTTAGGAACAGGCCTTCCCCAGATGAGAGGAGAGGCGACAGGAGCACACCACACCTTCCGCTCCCTGGGATGGTGACCCTGTGAGGGACTGTTCCCGTTCCTTCCCCAGCCACCCCTGCCACCGCAAACGCTGCCACATCCTGGAGGAAGACGGTAGCCGACTGCTCGTTCCTCCAGGGCCTGTTTCTGCAATTCCAGGTTCGGGCGCCTTGTGGCAACCCGAAGATGGCCCTAGGGACAGGTGGCCAAGGAGCTGATGCCTTCTCAAAGCTTAGCTTGTAAGCCTCGAGTAAGCACGACCGCCTTCCCTGCAAGAAACAAGCATGAAGCCCATCTGCCTTTTGCGTGCTGGCCTCTTTTGTGACGAGAGAAACAGTAGCCCTGGTGGTTTGTTGTGGAAACCTAAGGAAGGCTGCCTGCCAGGCCTCAGGTGGGGGCTGTCCGATAAAGAGGCCCTTTGCCTCGGCCTCAACGAAGCCCCGCACAAGGGCGTCAATTAGGGCTTCTGCTGCGACCGTGACGCTGGACACAGAGCAGAGCAAACCCCCTAGTGCTGATGGCCTGGGTGGACTTCTGACAGCAGCACCGCTTCCCTCAGCCTGAAGCCCGCCTTCGTAGGCCCCCCTGGGGCGAACATTAGGGGAGCACTGTGCTGCACATCCGGCTTGCACAGAGGACAGGATGGAGACACCGACCTTCAGGCAGACCTCTCTGGGGGCGCCCTGAGCCAGGAGGCCTGCCTGAAACAGGTGGTGGCAATGCAGAGCCAGTGTCACAGGATTGCTTCTGGACGACGCATTTGCCCGACAAGCCCCACTCTGTTCTGTGACGAGAGAAGTGGTGGTGACACCTAGACGCACAGAGCACGGCGCCAACACCTCAGCTCCTCAAACGAGTTGAAGGCAGGGGGCCCTGTCAGCTCCGCCTTCCCCTAAAGGCCAAAGCCTTCTCTCAGACGTGGATGAAAGTGCACACACCCTGCTGGCTTGGGCGTCCAGCCCAGGGACCTATGGGTGCCACCTGAAGACAAGCTGCCTTTCACGTGCAGGCCTCTCTCGCCAAGAGAGAAAGAGTGGCGCCCACGTGTTGGTGCGGAATCCTGAGGAAGGTTCTGGGCCCTCTGGTTGGAGGACATCTGAGAAGGTGTCTTTTCACTCTCCACACAGAAACACCACAGAAAGGCGTACAAACTGGCTCTTTCTCCTACCGTGACCACGGGACCCACAGCAGAACTCACACACTCTAGGTCTGAGTGCACAGGAGTACTTCTGACAGGAGCCCCGCTTCTCAACACCTGACCCTCACCGTCGGCCGGCCCCACTGGAGCAAGCATTAAGAAAGCACCGTGCTGTATACCCATCTCGTGAGGAGGACAGGACGGCAACGCACTCCTTCAGGCACACCTCCTTGGAGGCGCCCTGTGCAGGGAGGCCTGTCCAAAATGGGGAGGGGGGCGGCCAGGCGGAGGGGGGTGGCGGAAGCGCAAATCAAGTGACCCAGAAGACACGAGGAAGTACAGAGCAATGCGAGAACGCCTTAGCTCCATGACCCAGCTTCTTGGAGGGGTCTCAATCATCTCCAGTTTCCCCTAAAGCCAAAAAGCCTTCTGTCAGATGCTGGCGAGCACACACACCTGGAGGGCTTTGTCCCCCCACCCTAAGACCCTGTCGGGGCTGCCAGCACCTCTGGTCTGAAATCGTGTATCAGGGAGACAGAGTCGGTTCACACAGGGGCCTGGTAGCCGAACTAGCCAGCGGGACCCTCAATTCTGAAAACCATCGTTCCAGGGATTCAAGAACATCGAGGGTTAGTAGAAGGAGGCGCTGTTTCAACCTGTAACCTAAAGCTAGCTGATTACCTACTAAAGAACTCTGACCATCCATGAAATTAGGCTGATATTAGAATTATGCACTTCTGGATCTCTACGGGGTCAGTTGAAGCCAGTGGGCAGGTAAAGTGGAGTGGGAACATCAGACTGATATTGGAAGATAAACAAAAGATGGAGGGAGCCACCAGAAGGGACCCATTGGATAGTAATACCCCAATACGAGAGTGCCCTGCAACTGAGGACCAGCATTAACTTGGTGTCTGGTTGAAAGCACTCAAAAAGTGCAAAGGATCTAGGTGGAAATTGTGGGAATTGGGGCGGTTAGGGACAGGGGCTTAAGTCCCCAGACCCCAGACAGCCACCCCTGTCACTGATCCAGATAGTGTGGCAAGGCAGCCAGGTCTTGGTCCCTGAGCCACCAGCGGGCCTGAGAGCATCTGGGTGGCGGCTCCCATGAGGGTGAGGGATCCTCACCAGCCGACAGAACCACAGCCTTTTGCACTCTCTATGCGCACCCCCGTGTGGCCAGAGTCTGAGTCACACCGCACATGGCCCCCTTGAGAGAGGTGCATGTAGGCGCCAGCTGGCGCTCTCTCGGACCCCAGAGAGTTTGAGCACTCCCAGGCCGGGCCAGTGGGAGAATCTCAGTGCGCTATCCTGCTTGGACTTCTCTGTCAGTCTGGAACTGCCCAGACAGCCGCAGCTATTGTGGTTTTGGGTACAAGCGGGAATTCCTTTGACCCCAGAGACCGTGACTGGGAACGTGCTCTGCCAGTGGCCAAGGGGGAATTTATGTGCTCTGGAGCACCCAGAGGGGAACAGAATGAGGCTTCTCTCTGAAAGGGAGGTCTGGATGCAGTTTACTTTCCTCTAAACCTCCAAAAACCATCAAAACCTGCCAAGGGGAGAGAAAACAAATGAACAAACAAAAAAACCTCCAGAGAACAAAAGCTTGAAAAACCGGATTCTTCAGAGCCCACGCCCTTGATGGGGGCAGGAGGACTTAACTCTAGGGACATGGCCTGAAAACCCACGCAGTAGACCACTCGCCCAGAAAACCAACCAAAAAAAAAAAAAAAGACCGGAGGAAAACCACCACTACTTCATAGATACAACTTTTATTTTTAATTCATTCTCACAATTCTTGTCCATTTTTTTAATCTATATATAACTTTTTAACCTATTTACCATCACAGTGAGATATCCAGTACATCAAATTCCATAATAACCTTTTAACCTGAACTTTTGATACCTATACCAGTGTTTTTCTTTTGCTTTTCTATTTTTATAATTTTTTTAAATTTTATTTTATTTTATTTTTCCTTTTTTTAAAAAATATTCATATAGAGTTAAGCTTCAAGGTAATCCCCTTTCCCCAATCAATGCTACCCCTATAGGTAAACAAGTTTTTAATCCCCCTTTATCTTAGGAAAGGTGAGTCCTTTAACAAAGATATCAAGATATATCCAGGAAGAATCAGAATAACCTTCCTCACCAACTGAGAATTTATAACCACTCTCCCATCTTTTTCTTCCACCAGTGTTTCTACGTATTTGTTTTTTGTCCTGGTAGTATATAAATCTTATACTTAGGGTTCTTTTTGACGAGGTTTTTTTTGTTTGTTTTCATATATATATTTTTCTCTTGTCATCTACTTTTGTCTGTCTTTTTGTTTGTCTGTTTTGTTTGTATACTTCATAAATATTCCCTTGGAGCCCATTTGGGCTGGGCCGTCTCTTTTATCTTTCCTTTTTTCCCCCCTCTCTCTCTCTTTCTCTCTCTCTCTCTCTCTCTCTCTTTCTTTTCTTTTTTCTTTCGTTTGTGTAGGGACTCTTGACTGCTCAGAAGTATTCCAGGGTGCACCTTGCCTGCACCACGGTCAGTACATTCATCTACACATCCATTCAGCCATCTCTCACCAAAATGACTAGGAGAAGGAATGTCCAACAGAAGAAAAATTCAGAGGCTGGGCCTTCTGCAACAGAGCTAATGAGTATGGACATAGACAATATGTTGGAAAGGGAATTGGGCTAACAATTATCCAGGCAATAGCTAGGTTGGAGAAAGCCAGGGATGACAAAATGGAATTGATTAGGGCAGAAGTGAAAGCCACCAGGGATGATGTTCACAATGTTCTCAATGAGTTCCAATCTAATCTAAATTCTCTAAAAGCTAGGTAACTGAGACAGAACATAGAATTAGTGATCCTAGAGGACAAACAGAAAGAGAAAAAGGATCAGGAGGAAGCCTGGAACAAACAGCTTAGAAGTCACGAAAACAGAATTAGGGAAATCAATGATGCCATGAAACGTTCCAACGTCAGAATTATTGGAATCCCTGAGGGGGAGGAAAAAGAAAGAAGACTAGAAGATATAGTTGAAAAAATTTTCCATGAAAAATTTCCCAGACTCGTGAATGGAACCGGCATTCATGTACTAGAGGCAGAACGGTCTCCCCACAAGATTAAAGAATCTAGAAAGACCTCAAGACACATGATGATGAAAATGATGAATCATAATTGTAGACAGGAGCTCTTGAAAGCAGCAAGGACAAAGAAATTCCTTATGTACAGAGGGAAGCCCATCGGAATAACATCAGACCTGTCCACAGAAACCTGGCAAGCCAGAAAGGGCTGGCAAGATGTATTTAAGGCACTAAATGCAAAGAACATGCAGCCAAGAATACTTTATCCAGCAAGACTGACATTCAAAATGGATGGAGAGATAAAGAGCTTCCAAGACTGGCAAGATTTAAAAGAGTATGTGACCACCAAGCTGACACTGCAGGAAATATAAAGGGGGGGTTATAAAAGAGGAAAAAACCTAAGAATATCATTGAACAGAAATATATGGAGACAATCTATAGAAACAAAGACTTCACAGGTAACATGATGTCAATAAAAACATATCTCTCAATAATCACTCTCAATGTGAATGGCCTAAATGTTCCCATAAAATGACACAGGGTTGCAGATTGGATAAAACGACAGCACCCATCCATATGTCGTCTACAAGAGACCCATTTTGAACCTAAGGATACACCCAGACTGAAAGTGAAGGGATGGAGATGTTTTCTGCCAGTGGGCCTCAAAGGAAGGCTGGGAGAGCAATTCTCATATCAGATAAATTAGATTTTAAACTAAAGACTGTAGTCAGAGATACAGAAGGACCCTACATAATTCTTAAGGAACCCTCCACCAGGAAGATCTAAAAATTGTAATATTCATGCCCCCAATATGGGAGCAGCCAATTACATAAGAAAACTATTAATCAAGATAAAGGGTCATATTGATATGAATACATTAATAGTAGGAGATCTTAACATGCCACTCTCAGTAATAGATCATCCAAGCAGAAAATCAATATAGAAACAAGAGCATTGAATGACACATTGGACAAGATGGACCTCATAGATATATACAGAACTTTCCACCCAAAAACTACAGAATACTCATTCTTCTCGAATGCAAATGGAACCTTCTCCAGAATAGACCACATACTGGGTAACAAATGAGGACTCAACCGATACCAAAAGACGGAGATTATTCCCTGCATATTCTCATATCACAGTGATTTGAAACTGCAGGTCAACCACAAGGAAAAGTTTGGAAGGAACTCAAACACCTAGAAGCTGAAGACCACCTTGCTTAAGAATGTTTGGACCAACCAGGAGATCAAAGAAGAACTTACACAATTCATGAAAACCAATGAAAATGAAGACACTTTGGTTCAAAACCTATGGGATACTGGAAAGGTGGTCCTAAGGGGGAAATACATAGCCATCCAAGCCTCAAAAAATTTAAAAAATCCAGAATACACCAGCTGTCTCTACACCTTCAAGAACTGGAGAATCAACAACCAATTAAGCCAAATGTACAAACACGAAGGGAAATAATCAGGATTAGAGCAGAGATCAATGAGGTAGAAACTAGAGATACAGTAGAAATATCAATGAAACTAGAAGCTGGTTTTTTGAAAGAATCAATAAGATCAATAAACCATTGGCCAAACTAATCCAAAAGAAAAGACAGAAGGCCCAAATTAATAAACTTATGAATGAAAAGGGAGAGATCACAACTAACATCGAGGAAGTAGAAACGGTCACCAGAAGTTATTATCAACAGTTATATGCCAATAAGTTAAGCAACCTAGATGAAACGGATGCATTCCTGGAAAACTATGAACTTCCAAACTTGAAGCAGGAAGAAATTTACAAGCTGAATAGACTGATACCTACTAACAAGATTGAAGCAGTGATCAAAAACCTCCCAAAAAAACAAGAGCCCAAGACCTGATGGATTCCCTGGGGAATTCTACTAAACTTTCAAAAAAGAAATAACAGCAATTCTCCTGAAGCTGTTTCAAAAAATTGAAGCAGAAGGAAAACTTCCAGACTCTTTTTATGAAGCCAGCATTACCCTGATCCCCAAACCAGGCAAAGACCCCACCAAAAAGGAGAATTTCAGACCAATATCACCGATGAATATGGATGCTAAGATTCTCAACATGATCCTAGCTAATAGGATCCAACAGCACATGAAAAAGATTATCCACCATGATCAGGTGGGATTCGTCCCTGGGTTGCAAGGATGGTTCAACATTTGCAAATCAATCATTGTGATAGAACCAATCAGTAAGAGAAGAGAGAAGAACCACATAGTCCTCTGAATTGATGCAGAAAAAGCATTTGGCAAAATCCAGCATCCATTCTGAATAAAACACTTCAATGTATAGGCATTGAGGGAACATTCCTGAACTTCATCAAATCTATCTATGAAAAAACCCACAGAAAATATCATCCTCAATGGAAAAAAGCTCACAGCCTTCCCGTTGATATCAGAAACACAACAAGGGTGCCCACTCTCACCACTCTTGTTCAACATAGTATCAGAAGTCCTAGCAACATCAATCAGAAAACAAAGAGAAATCAAAGGTATCCAAATTGGCAAAGAAGAAGTCAAATTCTCTCTCTTCACAGGTGACATGTTACTTTATATGGAAAATCCAAAAGGCTCCACCCCCAAGCTACTAGAACTCATACAGCAATTCAGTAATATGGCAGGATACAAAGTCAATGTACAGAAATCAGTGGCTTTGTTATACACTAACAATGAAAACACAGGAAGGAAAATTAGAGAATTGATTCCATTTATTATAGCACCAAGAACGATAAGATACCTGGGAATAAACCAAAGAGGTAAAGGATCTGTGCTCGAGGAACTACAGAACACTCATGAAAGAACTTGAAGAAGACACAAAAAGATGGAAGACCATTCCATGCTCTTGGATTGGAAGAATAAACATTGTTAAAATGTCTATACTGCCTAGAGCAATCTATACTTTTAATGCCATTCTGACAAAAATTCCACCGGTATTTTTCAAAGAACTGGAACAAATAATCCTAAAATTTGTATGGAATCAGAAGAGACCCCGAATTGCTAAGGAAATGTTGAAAAAGAAAAACAAAACTGGCTGCATCACGTTGCCTGATTTCAAGCTTTACTACAAAGCTGTGATCACCAAGACAGCATGCTACTGGCATAAAAACAAACACACAGAACAGTGGAAGAGAGTAGAGGGCCCAGATATGGACCCTCCACTCTATGGTCAAATAATATTCGACAAAGCAGGAAAAAATATACAGTGGGGAAAAGACAGTCTCTTCAATAAATGGTGCTGGGAAAATTGGACAGCTATATGTAGAAGAGTGA
>PJEN01026285.1:0-14813 GCA_004024605.1 Pteronura brasiliensis | reverse complement strand
ATCTCATTGTGGTTTTGATTTGTATTTCCCTGATGCTGAGTGATGTGGAGCATTTTTTTATGTGTCTGTTGGCCATCTGGATGTCTTCTTTGCAGAAATGTCTGTTCATGTGCTCTGCCCATTTCTTGATTGGTTTATTTGTTCTTTGGGTGTTGAGTTTGCTAAGCTCTTTATAGATTTTGGACACTAGCCCTTTATCTGATATGTCATTTGCAAATATCTTCTCATTCTGTCACTTGTCTTTTGGTTTTGTTAACTGTTTCCTTTGCTGTGCAAAAGCTTTTGATCTTGAGGAAATCCCAATAGTTCATTTTTGCCCTTGCTTCCCTTGCCTTTGGCGATGTTCCTAGGAAGAAGTTGCTGTGGCTGAGGTCTAAAGGGTTGCTGCCTGTGTTCTCCTCAAGGATTTTGATAGAATCCTTTCTCACATTGAGGTCCTTCATCCATTTTGAGTCTATTTTCATGTGTGGTGTAAGGAAATAGTCCAATTTCATTTTTCTGCATGTGGCTGTCCAGTTTTCCCAACACCATTTATTGAAGAGGCTGTCTTTTTTCCATTGGACATTTTTTCCTGCTTTGTCAAAGATTAGTTGCCAATAGAGTTGAGGGTCTATTTCTGGGCTCTCTATTTTGTTCCATTGATCTATGTATCTCTTTTTGAGCCAGTACCATACTCTCTTGATGATGACAAGAGAGTAGTATAGCTTAAAGTCTGGAATTGTGATGCCGCCAACTTTGGTTTTCTTTTTCTTTGGTTTTCTTTTTTCATAATTCCTCTGGATATTCGAGGTCTTTTCTGGTTCCATATACATTTTAGGATTATTTGTTCCATTTCTTTGAAAAAAAAAATGGGTGGGATTTTGATAGGGATTGCATAAATGTGTAGATTGCTTTAGGTAGAATAGACATTTTCACAATATTTGTTCTTCCAATCCAGGAGCATGGAACATTTTTCCATTTCTTTGTGTCTTCCTCAATTTCTTTCTTGAGTACTTTATAGTTTTCTGAGTATAGATTCTTTGCCTCTTTGGTTAGGTTTATTCCTAGGTATCTTATGGTTTTGGGTGCAATTGTAAATGGAATTGACTCCTTAATTTCTCTTTCTTCTGTCTTGTTGTTGGTGTAGAGAAATGCAACTGATTTCTGTGCATTGATTTTATATCTTGATACTTTACTGAATTCCTGTACAAGTTCTAGCAGTTTTGGAATGGAGTCTTTTGGGTTTTCCACATATAGTATCATATCATCTGCAAAGAGTGATAGTTTGACTTCTTCTTTGCCGATTTGGATGCCTTTAATTTCTTTTTGTTGTCTGATTGCTGAGGCTAGGACTTTTAGTACTATGTTGAATAGCAGTGGTGATAATGGACATCCCTGCCGTGTTCCTGACCTTAGCAGAAAAGCTTTCAGAGAATGATATTTGCGGTGGGTTTTTCATAGATGGCTTTGATAATATTGAGGTATGTACCCTCTATCCCTACACTTTGAAGAGTTTTGATCAGGAAGGGATGCTGTACTTTGTCAAATGCTTTTTCATGGCATTTGAGAGTATCATATGGTTCTTGTTCTTTCTTTTATTAATGTATTGTATCACATTGATTGATTTGGAGATGTTGAACCAATCTTGCAGCCGTGGAATAAATCCCACTTGGTCGTGGTGAGTAATCCTTTTAATGTACTGTTGGATCCTATTGGCTAGTATTCTGGTGAGAATTTTCGCATCTGTGTTCATCAAGGATATTGGTCTGTAGTTCTCTTTTTTGATGGGATACTTGTCTGGTTTTGGGATCAAAGTGATGCTGGCCTCATCAAATGAGTTTGGAAGTTTTCCTTCCATTTCTATTTTTGGAACAGTTTCAGGAGAATAGGAATTAATTCTTCTTTAAATGTTTGGTAGAATTCCCCCGGAAAGCCGTCTGGCCCTGGGCTTTTTGTTTGGAGATTTTTGATGACTGTTTCAATCTCCTTACTGGTTATGAGTCTGTTCAGGTTTTCTATTTCTTCCTGGTTCAGTTGTGGTAGTTTATATGTCTCTAGGAATGCATCCATTTCTTCCAGATTGTCAAATTTGTTGACATAGAGTTGCTCATAGTATGTTCCTGTAATTGTTTGTATTTCTTTGGTGTTGGTTGTGATCTCTCCTCTTTCATTTGTGATTTTATTTATTTGGGTCCTTTCTCTTTTCTTTTTGCTAAGTCTGGCTGGGGGTTTATCAATTTTATTAATTATTTCAAAGAACCAGCTCCTAATTTCATTGATTTATTCTGTTTTTTGTTTGTTTGTTTGTTTGTTTGTTTGTTTGTTTTTGGTTTCTATTTCATTGATTTCTGCTCTGATCTTTATTATTTCTCTTCTCCTGCTGGATTTAGGCTTTCTTTGTTGTTCTTTCTCCAGCTCCTTTAGGTGTAGGGTTAGGTTGTGTATTTGAGACCTTTCTTGTTTCTTGAAAAAGGCTTGTACTGCTATATATTTTCCTCTCAGGACTGCCTTTGCTATGTTGCACAGATTTTGAACCATTGTGTTTTCATTATCATTTGTTTCCATGAATTTTTTCAATTCTTCTTTAATTTCCTGGTTGAACCATTCATTCTTTAGAAGGATGCTGTTTAGTCTCCATGTGTTTGGGTTCTTTCCAAATTTCCTCTTGTGATTGAGTTCTAGCTTCAGAGCATTATGGTCTGAAAATATGCAGGGAATGATCCTAATCTTTTGATATTGGTTGAGACCTGATTTATGACCCAGGATGTGATCTATTCTGGAGAATGTTCCATGTGCAATAGAGAAGAATGTGTATTCTGTTGCTTTGGGATGAAATGTTCTGAATATATCTGTGATGTCCATCTGGTCCAGTGTGTCATTTAAGGCCTTTATTTCCTTGTTGATCTTTTGCTTGGATGATCTGTCCATTTCAGTGAGGGGGGTGTTAAAGTCCCCTACTATTATTGTATTATTGTCGATGTGTTTCTTTGATTTTGTTATTAATTGGTTTATATAGTTGGCTGCTCCCACATTAGGGGCATAGATATTTAAAATTGTTAGATCTTCTTGTTGGACAGACCCTTTGAGTATGATATAGTGTCCTTCCTCATCTCTTATTATAGTCTTTGGCTTAAAATCTAATTGATCTGATATAAGGATTGCCACCCCAGCTTTCTTCTGATGTCCATTAGCATGGTAAATTCTTTTCCACCCTCTCACTTTAAATCTGGAGGTGTCTTCGAGTCTAAAATGAGTTTCTTGTAGGCAGCATATTGATGGGTTTTGTTTTTTTATCCATTCTGATACCCTGTGTCTTTTGATTGGGGCATTTAGCCCATTAACATTCAGGGTATCTATTGAGAGATATGAATTTAGTCCCATTGCATTGCCTGTAAAGTGTAAAATCTCTGTTCCTTTCTGATCTACTATTTTTAGGGTCTCTCTTTGCTTAGAGGACCCCTTTCAATATTTCCTGTAGAGCTGGTTTAGTGTTTGCAAATTCTTTTAGTTTTTGTTTGTCCTGGAAGCTTTTTATCTCTCCTTCTATTTCAATGATAGCCTAGCTGGATATAGTATTCTTGGCTGCATGTTTTTCTCATTAATGCTCTGAATATATCATGCCAGTTCTTTCTGGCCTGCCAGGTCTCTGTGGATGAGTCTGCTGCCCATCTAATATTTTTACCATTGTATGTTATAGACTTCTTTTCCCGGGCTGCTTTCAGGAATTTCTCTTTATCGCTAAGACTTGTAAATTTTACTATTAGGTGACAGGGTGTGGACCTATTCTTATTGATTTTGAGGGGGGTTCTCTGAACCTCCTGGATTTTGATGCTTATTCTCTTTGCCATATTAGGGAAATTCTCTACAATAATTCTCTCCAATATACCTTCTGCTCCCCTCTCTCTTTCTTCTTCTTCTGGAATCCCAATTATTCTAATGTTGTTTCGTCTTATGGTATCACTTATCTCTCGAATTCTCCCCTCGTGGTCCAGTAGCTGTTTGTCTCTCTTTTGCTCAGCTTCTTTATTCTCTGTCATTTGGTCTTCTATATCACTAAGGCTTTCTTCTCCCTCATTTATCCTAGCAGTAAGAGCCTCCTTTTTTGATTATACCTCATTAATAGCTTTTTAAATTTTAACTTGGTTAGATTTTAGTTCTTTTACTTCTCCAGAACAGGCTTTTATACCTCCAGAGAGAGTTTCTCTAATATCTTCCATGCCTTTTTCGAGCCCAGCTAGCACCTTGAGAATCATCATTCTGAACTCTAGATCTGACATATTACCAATGTCCGTATTGATTAGGTCCCTAGCCTTCAATACTGCCTCTTGTTCTTCTTTTTGTGGTGAGTTTTTCTGCCTTGTCATTTTGTCCAGATAGGAATATATGAAAGAGCAAATACAATACTAAAAGGGTGGCAAAGACCCCAGGAAAATGCACTTACCCAAATCAGAAGAGACCCCAAATTGTGTGGGGGAGAAAGGGGATAAAAAGAAGTTCAGAAAAAATTTTTAAAAAAGAAAACAAATAAAAAAATATATATATAAAAAAGAAAAAAATATATATATATTAGACTGGTGACTAGAACAGGGTCACCCACTTAATTTTGGGAGTATTTTGGTCTCTTAGAAGAAACTCCTTCCCAAAATTTTAAAGAATGAAACACGTATATAAGGGTAAACACAATGAAGGGATGGAATATGCCTATAAAGATGAAAAAAATTTTTTTTTAATTTCTAAAAAAGGAGTTGATAAAGTAATTTGGTTGGGAGAACAAAGAAAAATAAAGTGGAGAGAATTTGCTCGGGCTGGAGACTAGAACAAGCCCAGAGCTAGATTTACGGTATATTTTGATCTATTAGAAGAAGTTGTACCCCAAATTTTTTAGAAGAAAAAACCCTATGTGTATACAAAAAATAAAGTTTTAGATACAATGAAGGATAAAATATGACTGTACTAATGAAGGTTCAAAAAAGATTATTATTATTATTTTTTTATGAAAGGTATTGTTAAGATAAACTAGTTAAAAAAACGTTAAAAAGGGAAAGGGTAAAAGTTAAAGAAAATTTAGCAGAAGGAAAAAAAAATTAAATTAACTGCAAGACTAAAGAATCCTGGGGAGAAAGCCATCAGTTCCATGCTTTGCTTCTCCTCCTCTGGAATTCCACTGTTCTCCTTGGTAAGTGACCTTGGTCTTGGCTGGATTTCTTGTTAATCTTCTGGGGGAGGGGCCTGTTGGAGTGATTCTCAAGTGTCTTTGCCCCAGAGGGAATTGCACCGCCCTTACCAGGGGCCGGGCTGAGTAATCCCCTCGGGTTTGCTTTCGGGAGCTTTTGTTCCCTGAGCGCTTTCCGTAGAGTTCCGGAGGACGGGAATGAAGATGGCGGCCTCCCAGTCTCCGGCCCGGAGGAGCCGAGAGCCCGGGGCCCCACTCCTCAGTGCGCCCTCAGAGAACAGCGCCCGATTACTCCCGTCTGCCTGACCTCCGGCCGCGCTCCGAGCTGATGGAGCCTGCGACCAGTTCAAGGTAACCCTGAGCTGAGAGCTCACGCCGCGGCTCTGTCTCTGTAGCCGGCTTCCCCCTCTAATATCTGTGAGCTCTGCGACACTCAGACACCCCCGATCCTTCTGTGACCCTGAGGGACCTGGGGCCACGCTGACCCCTCATGGGCTTCACCCCGGTTTAGTCTCTGGAGCGATGTCCCTCAGTGGAGCAGACTTTTAAAAGTCCTGATTTTGTGCTCGTTGTTCTGCCGCTTGCCGGGAGCCGGCCCCTCCCCCCGCGGTCTATCTTCCCGTCGCTCTGGATTCACTTCTCTGCCGGTGCTACCTTTCAGACAGTGGTCGATTTTCTGTTTCTAGAATTGCTGCTCTTCTTCTCTTCGATCTCCTGTTGGATTTGTAGATGTTTGCAATGGTTTAATAAGCTATCTAGCTGATCTCCTGCTATCTGATGTAGTCTCAGCCTCCTACTTCTCTGCAATCTTGACTCCTCTCCTCAGACATGTTTTAATGGACGACATGCTTTAGCATTCCTTTGTCTTCATGGTTGTATTATTCTGAGCACTCACCATTCAGCTACTTTCTCTTAAGTAATGGTACAAAAATGGCCTTTATTAATCCCTCTCTTTAAAAACAAAGGTGATAAAGTGTATCAGTTATGAGGTCCAGCAAGAAATGGCAATGTATTGTTATTTTGAACATGAGAAAAAAATAGACCTGTAAAAACTTTTGGAGCTAATGTTGTGCAGTAATAGAGGAAATGCTCTATTTCTGGATAGGTTTCTAACCTTGTTTGTTAAGTCATAGCTAGGTTTTTTGGCTGACTAGTTTGTCTGGTAAACCGCTAGATCTTTCCATAGGAGTAGTCACTATAGCATCAATCATTTCTCCCATGTCGGTTGGAATTAAATCCAGTGAAACAACGCCCCGTCTAGCTTCCTCTCCTTTTTGAGAAAAGGAATTATCATCAAACCAAGAGCAGGAGTATCTAATGCCCCCCTCCCACATAAGACTCCAGCAGAAGCTTAGAAAATTAAGTTCATCTCTGCCCTATCTCCACCAATATTATCCTAATTCAGGTCATCGTCGTCTCAACTGAAAAGCTGGCAAACAGCCTCCTAGCTGGTCTCCAGGTCTCCATTCTTGCCACACTCTGACACTCTTCTCCACACTGCTGCTTGTATGGTCTTGCAGAGCCAAACCCCCATTTTTTCTTCCTGTGACTACGGTCTGAGCTGTCATATCCTTCTCATCCCTCATTTACTCTGCTTTATCCATTTCGAATGTCTTGTAATACTTTAATGTAATTGTGTTCTATTTCATCCCGTGATTTTTGAGGAGGTGTCATCTGCCTGAAATAATCTTCATCCAGCTGTAACTTGTCCCTCAGCTTTGATGTTACTGGTGGATAGGGTCTTCCCTGACCCCAAGTGCAGGCCAGATACTTCTCAGGGCCCCTGGATGTCCTCCCCATTACAGCACTCATCATGCTGTGTGGTGGTTGCTTGTTCCCACTGTAAGCTAGGGGTAGATGTAAGTTAAGGAGGGATTCTGTTTGCTTCATCTTTGAAAACTGAAAGAATTAATTGTTAAAATATTGTGACTCATCTTTGTATGATGAGTGGGATGGACGGGAGGAATGTTTGGTATAAATCTATAACATTCTAAAAATTATTCCCATTTTAAGTATTTTGCATACACATACATAATTCTTCAAATTTTAGTTCCCAAACTAGTTTTAAGAATCTTTTTTGTCATACAAACATTTTGAATATGATACAATTTCCGCATGCCTTGTGGGCTTTCCTTAAATGGAGTATGAACTATGCACTATCTGCACTTTCCACTCCAGTTATAGACTTTCTGTGGTTGTCAGCTGGACATTTGAACACATTTCTCCTATAGCATGAAGATCCAAGGCATTCTGAGTTTGTGGTTAGCAAGAGGAATTGTGACTTAAAACATACATCACTCCCAAATGGAACTGAAACCTTCAATGTCTCATTTATTCTGTAGTAAACAATTTTATTTTCTAACAAGGAACAGTTGACATCCAACTCATTCTAAATGCCTATGTATATTTCTTTGAACAGAAAGATTTTGTGGGGTTTTTTTTTTTTTTTTTGGACTACTTTTCTTTGATGGTGTGGCCAGTACCACAAGGTGAAATTAGACACTTTTTTAAAAAGTCTCATTTCAGCTTACATTGTAGCAAAATTTCACATCCTCTCAGAGATGAGTTGAAATACCTAATCTCCTTCTTGGGGATCTTATTTTGTCCTATCAGATGAAAGAACTTCAGTGAAAAGAAATTCCAGAAATTTCTTATTTTCTTTCATCCCTGGTATTTTATGGGGTGAACAATAAAAACTTTACAGATACTCGGACACACACACACACACACACACACACACGTATTTACTGCAGTATAGCTTGAAAGGGCAAAGATTTGAAAACCAGAATGTTCATTAAAAAATAGTTGAATATATTACAGAACATCTATACTATGGAATATCAGTAACCCTTAAAAAGTCAAGTTAGACTCATATCCACAAATCATGATTTTATTTGAGTGAGAAAATAAGGCTTCAGAATAATGTGTATGATATAATTCCTTCTGAGAGTAGTATGGCAAGTTGGGGGAAATTCTCTTCTTGTGGGGGAGATAGAGAGAGGGAGAGGAAGATTGGTGTGCATGTTTGAGAATACTGATAAAAGACTGGAATATCCTAAGCTGTTAACACTGGCAGAAAGGTAGGATTGGAAAAGGCCTATTTCTTTACACGTCTTTGGGCTATTTCATTCCTTACAAATAACATAATATTTTTTGGAAATAAAAAATCTAATGAAAATTCTAACAGAAAATAAATAATCAAGAGGAAGAGTTAAAAAAAAGAGAGAGAAGCCACAAAAACCTGGGCTCTCAGGCTATTTATTCTGTATTCTACCAGTAGGATAGGATTCCTGCAGTCCGTGCCAGGGGCAGATACCTCAGACATGCAGTGAAGCAGGAGGAAGAGCAAAGGGGGGAAGGGAAAACTGCATGAGAGTCGTTGAAGAACAACTGCAGATTTTGTCAAGATTTACAGGCTGCTGAGAATGCCGGCCATAATTTAATTCACATGGGCCGAGCACATATTAGGTACAGAGAGCTATGGGGGTGCTGTGGATAGGACTGTGAGCAAATGCACAGTCACTCTTCAGGTCTATAACTGATAGCATAGAGGTAGCTCAAATGAGGTAGGGGTTGGAGGCACTGGTCCAGATCGTCATGGCAGCAAGGAAGCATTCAAGAACAATTTCATTATGGACTAAAGGAATAAATAAAAAAAAGAAACCACTATACTGAGTTAAATTGCCAAGTCCTTTCCTGGTTTTTACTAGCATTTTTCATCTGAAGATTTATTGTCAATCCCCTTTCTAAGCAAATAAAATGTTCACCATAAATCAGACTGTAGGGATGCCACTTGAAGAGAAGGTTGGCACAACCACTTTGCAGTAAGTTTGAGGAATGTCCCGGTGAAAGTGTATCTAGAAACCATGATAATACATTATAGAAGTATAAAATGAGGCCATTTGGTGTCCTGCTAACATTCTAGTCTAACTAGGTAGTGAGTACATGGTTGCTCCTTTTATTACTGTTTCTTAAACTGCACATACACATTTCAGATACTGTAATATCATACACATGGAAGCCAAAACAACAAAGAAGTAAATTATTTTTGAGCAAAAGTTAATGTTTCCATAATGTATTAATTAAATTTATCAGACTTTCTCGATGATATGTAGTTATAGATGTTCATTTTTCTTTTTTTCCCCCCACTAAATAATGCTGTTTCCACCACAATAATTCCATTTAGACAAACACAGCATGATTTTGAACGAAATTTTGTGGAAATTTTAAACAAAGAGCAAACATTTACTATTAAACTGAATTGATACCATGAATCTTTTAATACATATATACAGATAGTATTTTGTTTTAGCTTTGGCAGTGATGAGAGAAATGATAAATATTCTAACAATGTCAAAAAGCTTTGAATATTCAGCATGTGCACAAGTCTTAACTGCTTTCTTTTTCTTTCGGAGTGGGGAAGAGGTTGTCAGAGAGACTTCCTGGAAGACGTGATCAACATTTCCTTGAGAGGTATTTAATGCTGGACACACAAAATATACAAAATACCATGTGTTGACAAAGCCGAGTTCATTGCTTGATGCAGTGAGTAGAACACCCCTCCACAGAACTATAACAGTATCTCAGAGAGAGAAGGACGGAGTTGAGATACTGATTTGAGATTTGAGATCTTGTTTAAGGTGGGCCGTTTCATGCAGGGGTCTAGCTAGGATTGGGTCAATATCATGATAAAATAATTTGGGATTTGTATAAACAGCAAAGGGAGGATGTTGAGGCCAGGTTTTCAAAGTCTTGGGCTATCAACTGTTAGTTGATGCTTTCTATTCAATAAATTGATTAGTCTTTCAGTTCCTGGAATGAACAACAAGGCTGGTTGCAACAATTTTCCTCCTGGCCAAGAGTCTTCTGGAGTAGTAAAATTACGTTGATGAAGATGGTGAAATAGTGAAGTCTTGTTAATAATTGCAGGTAGTAAGCTGTGTGGAAGATTTCCACTCTCAGAGACAGCAGGAAGGATCCACCCATCATTGCTCCCACACGGCTAGAGCCTTGGCATCATTTCGCCCACTGCCTTAGTAGACTTGCTCACTAATGCCAAGAGAAGGCTGAAACTGCACTGTCATTGCGTGTTTTGTAATCTGACCCTTTCTCTAGGCCTCCATCTGGTCCCCGTTTCAAAATTTCTAGGGCTATGCTGAATCATCCTCTTGGTGCTTTCGTACTCTGACTATAAGCAGGTGAGAGATGGTGGTGAATAAAAGCAACAACCCTGGAGTCAGGTACCGTAGGTTCAAATGCCACCTCTTCCACATAGTGGCAGTATGAGCTCTTGTCAGGTGCCTAACTTCTCAATGTCCCAATGTTCCTATTTCAGTAATAGAAGTAAGACCAGTCCCGATCTTGTTGAGGAAACTAAAAGCACATTAACTCATGATGACTGCTCATATTTTTCTGGTTGTTGTGATTACTCTTCTTATTTTCACCCTGTGGTGTCAAGAGGTTAGACCACTTAAAATATTTAAGCTAAGAGAGTTTTAACCTACATATTAATTAATCCAGTATATGTTCCTGTGCATTTAAATCAAATAGAAGAATAGCCAAGCATATAACTGAGAACTCCTCATGTTTAATGTTATTAAGGTAAACATAATAGAATAAAATATTAAAGTCACTAGTTTATATTTTTAAATGATACAAAACTATGAAACAATTTTGAGATTTTTTTTTTAGTCCTTATAAGTTGCTTGCAGGCATTTAATTGCTGTGGGTTAAAAATGTGGTGAGCTGGTCTGGTCTTTTTTTCTGTCGTGAAAATAAGGTTGTTTCTGTCTGATCTTAACCAACCAGATTTGGACAGTAGATTTTGGCCAGTTAGTCAAATTCCTTTCTCATTTTGCACCCACCACTCTGTAGTCCAGCTTGCAGTTGCACTGTTGTTGACTTGTGGGATCTCTGCATCTTTCTTCCTGCCCTAGAAGGGGCTAAGAGAGCAACATGGGAGACTCTCCTGTTGGCTGGGCATTGCGGTCAGGCACCATGGCGTGGCCTTGCTTTCTGAAGTGCACAGAAAGCATTGGGAGGGGGCATGGAAAATCAGAATGGGGGTAAAATGGAAAGTGAATCACATCTTTGGAAGAGCTGGCTCCCTGCATTAGCTAAATTTTAAAGGATGCTCCTACTGGCATGGCATAGGCTCTCTAATTCCATGTATTTATAGTGAGGTGTAGAGGCTTGATTTCTCCTGTGAATTGATTAAAGAACCATTGTCACCATTAAGAAGGAAAACCAGCTGAAACACGAAGTGTCCAATGATTCTTTGTGTATGCAATCAGGCTTTATTCTCAAAGGTGTATTAAATAAAAGTTGAAAGAAATGTACAGGTGTGGTTTCTTATAAACCATAAAGATAATTGATATAAAACTTACCAAGTAACTCAATTGTACTGTTATAGAATATCGGCAATTATTTAGTTAAATCTTCCATCCCAAGCAGAAATCACATCTATAGCGATTATCCTGCATTTCATTGAACATTTATTTCTATTTTTTTAAGCTTTATTTATTTATTTGAGAGAGAGAAAGATAGACAGAGACAGAGAGTGCATGAGCAGGGGGAGGAGCAAAGGGAGAGGGAGAGAGAATCTCCAGCAGACTCTTCACTGAGCGTGGAGGCAGATGTGGGGCTTGATGTCATGACCCATGAGTTCATGACCTGAGCAGAAACCAGGAGTTAGACACTTAACTGACTGAGCCACCCAGGCACCCCTATTTCTCCTTTTAGTAAACTGAACATTTTATAAGCAGCTTTCACTCTTTTGGGCCAGTGTAGGAAAGTTCTTCTTATATCAAGATGGAATTTATGGCTAAACAACTTCTACCCTTACTTCTACCTCTGCTTCCTTGAGCTGCACAAAACATTTATAATCCCTCTCTAACTTGATTTCCCCTCAAAAATCCATTCCATAGATAATTACTGAATATGTATTTTATTCCAGGATGCACAGAGCTGGGAGATTAAAACAGAAGTGGCCCCTGACCTTACAGGGTTTGGGGGACACCACCTTATTTTCATCAAGCCTCTTATTTTTCAGGCTTACCATCACTAATCCCTTTTCATAAATCATAAATTCATTAATTATGAATTCATAAATTCATAAATTAATCCTCCATATAACATATTTCTTACCCCGAGGTCAAACATGTAAGGCAAAGAACATAAAACTGTGTACATTCTCCAGATGTGGTTGAACTAATGCAGAGCATAGGGGCATTATTAGCAGTTTTCTCTTTGCATCACTAATAGCATTGAAAGCAGGCCTCATACACATCTGAGTGCTCAATACATATTTATGAAAGGCCACTCTTTCTCATGTGGTCACATTGGTCTTAGGTCTTCTATTAACTTCTCATGATGGATACAACCATAGATTATGCATGATTAAAACAGATACTTGGGGAATAAATAGTGAACCACATATGACTTAGAAGTGTCTTAAGAAGTTTCTTAAAGAAGAAATTAAATACACCTTAGGAAATTCCTGTGAAAATACTTGCATTCAAGTGAGTCTTCTACAGAGTAAAGTGAGGTTTTTAATCTAAATGATGAATAATGCTTTCAACTAAAATGATGACAATATCTCTGCATTGGTATGTGATTCAGGATAGATTTGTCTACTATCTGTTGAGTGCACATGGTTGTACTGAACTAAAGTCAGGTCAAAAAATTTCAAAAAAATGTTCACCTACTCACTTTGGATCTATGTTTTAGGAACTGCTACGTTAACTCTCTCAACCTTTAGCGCCCACTCTCTTAGACTACACACACACACACACACACACACACACACACACACACACGGTATTGGATATAAAGATATTCCATGCATTATTTCCCATGCCTAATTATGCCTTGAAGAGTAGTGTTCAAAGAGGTCAGAGACTCCCAATATAAAAGCAGTTGCAAATGCCTCATTTGAGTGTGACCAGCAATTAAAGGCAGACAACTATGAAAAGGATCTCTGCTATGGTAATGTGAGTCTCTTTTATTGATCTCAGCAAAAGACTGTACCTCTCTATTTCCCATCCTGGTGCATTGACCACCAATTTTTAATTCAGTCCTTCTTAGATTTCCCAAGCAAAAGTACTTGTACTAGCGAATCTTAGCTTTTCCAAACAATAATCTTTATGCTTGGGATTCTTATTCACTAGCTTTTATGAACTTTTATTTTTTCCCTATGGTGAGTATTATTTAGTTTCAATAGCATTTTTAACATCTTTAGAGCTCCAAATAATTCATTCTGACTTCAGTAGTATTCATGACACCTTGCAATATAATGTCTATATAAGTATTTATTTATTTATTTTTAAATTTTTTAATTTTTTAATAAACATATAATGTATTATTAGCCCTGGGGGTACAGGTCTGTGAATCGCCAGGTTTACACACTTCACAGCACTCAACATATCACATACCCTCCCCAATGTCTATAACCCCACCACCCTATTTGTTTTTTTTTTTTTTTTAGAGAGACAGAGAGAGGGGGGAGGGGAAGAGGGAGAGAGAGAAACTTAAGCAGGCTCCATGCCTAACATGGAGCCCAAAGCAGGGCTCAATCTCATGACCCTGAGATCATGATTAGAGCTGAAATCAAGAGTCAGAAGCTTAACTGACTGAGCCACCCAGGTTCCCTGTCTAAGGACTTTTTAAACAACATGTTGATTCTTTTATACCAATCATTTATAATATTGGCAGAACCAGACACAGCTCACCCAGCAGGATCTGCTAAATGTGTCTCAGTCAGTTGAATCGATGGTCTGTTCTCATCCAGGGAAATTTGAACTAACTTTAACATCAAATAACCAATCCATCCATTACTGAGTTTATCAAAGCCCCTAATCCCCAGTGACTATTAAGATACTCTCAGTTAAATGGGCTGACCGAATCAAAGTCCACTTGTGTAGGGCCTACGACATGGTCTGTGCTGAAATGATACATTTTCAAAACCCAGAAACAAGTGCGAGGCAAGCTAGGGAATAAAATGAACTTTTGCGCTGGAAGTCTGTTCCCTCTGCAGATTAGTCTTAGAGACATAATTAGTGTGGGAAATACTGCATAGAAGGAATTCTAGGTATTACAGCATGACAAGAAGCCTGACCAGCCGTGCAACTCCACCTGTTAGATATTAATAATCAACATTATCGTTTTAGGAAATAACTTGTCAAAAAGACAAAGTTTATAGTTCTTTTGAGTTCTGAAAAAGATATCTCAGTGAAAAGAAACCAGTTTTAACATTTCTTTTAAAATTGTTGAATAGCTTTTTTTTCCTTCACTCAAAACTGGATTATTATGAACCGAGGTATGTAAAAGAACTTACTCTGCTTTTGATCTTCCGCCCACTTGCTCCCCATTCTTTCAGAGGAATATTTTAAATAGCTTGTGTTATATCACCTCTAATACATCAGTTTTATTTGAGAGATAATAGAAAATAGCTTATCTTATTTTACCTTTCTCATTCCTGTTCAATTCTTTTTTTTTTAATTTTTTATTTCTCTTCAACGTAACAGTATTCATTGTTTTTGCACCACACCCAGTGCTTCATACAATCTGTGCCCTCCCTAATACCCACCACCTGGTTCCCCCAACCTCCCACCCCCCGCCCCTTCAAAACCCTCATATTGTTTTTCAGAGTCCATAGTCTCTC
>PJEN01026284.1:0-14814 GCA_004024605.1 Pteronura brasiliensis | reverse complement strand
GTCTTTTGGGTTTTCCAGATAAAGAATCATGTCATCTGCGAAGAGAGAGAGTTTGACTTCTTCATTGCCAATTTGGATACCTTTTATTTCTCTTTGTTGTCTGATTGCTGTTGCTAGGAATTCTAATACTATGTTGAACAAGAGTGGTGAGAGTGGCATCAATATCGTGTTCCTGATCTCAACGGGAAGGCTGCAAGCTATTTCCCATTGAGGATGATATTTGCTGTGGGTCTTTCATAGATAGATTTTATGAAGTTCAAGAATGTTCCCTCCATCCCTAGACTTTGAAGCGTTTTAATCAGGAACCAATGCTGGATTTTGTCAAATGCTTTTTCTGCATCAATTGAGAGGACCATGTGGTTCTTCTCTCTTCTCACATTAATTTGTTCTATCACATTGATTGATTCACGAATGTTGAACCATCCTTGTAGCCCAGGAATGAATCCCACCTGGTCATGGTGGATAATCTTTTTAATGTGCTGGTGGATCCTGTTTGCTAGGATCTTGTTGGGAATCTTAGCATCCATATTCATCAGTGATATTGGTCTGAAATTCTCCTTTTTGGTAGGGTCTTTGCCTGGTTTGCGGATCAGGGTAATGCTTCCTTATAGAAAGAGTCGGGAAGTTTTTCTTCTGTGTCTGTTTTTTGAAACAGCTTCAGGAGAATAGGTTTTATTTCTTCTTTGAAAGTTTGGTAGAATTCCCCAGGGAATCCATCAGGTCCTGGGCTCTTGTTTCTTGGGAGGTTTTTGATGACTGCTTCAATCTCGTTACTACATTTACTATAGCACCAAGAAACATAAGATAACTGGGAATAAACCTAACCAAAGAGGTAAAGGATCTGTACTCGAGGAACGACAGAACACTCATGAAAGAAATAGAAGAAGACACAAAAAGATGGAAGACCATTCCATGCTTTTGGATCGGAAGAATAAACATTGTTAAAATGTCTATACTGCCTAGAGCAATCTATACTTTTAATGCCATTCTGATCAAAATTCTACCGGTATTTTTCAAAGAGCTGGAACAAATAATCCAGAAATTTGTATGGAACCAGAAGAGACCCCGAATCGCTAAGGAAATGTTGAAAAACAAAAATAAAACTGGGGGCGTCACGTTACCTGATTTCAAGCTTTACTACAAAGCTGTGATCACCAAGACAGCATGGTACTGGCATAAAAACAGACACATAGACCAGTGGAACAGAGTAGAGAGCCCAGATATGGACCCTCAACTCTACGGTCATATAATCTTCAACAAAACAGGACAAAATATATAGTGGAAAAAAGTCTCTTCAATAAATGGTGCTGGGAAAACTGTACAGCTATATGTAGAAGAATGAAACTCGACCATTCTCTTACACCGTACACAAAAACAAACTGAAAATGGATAAAAGACCTCAATGCGAGACAGGAATCCATCAGAATCCTAAAGGAGAACATAGGCAGTAATCTCTTCGATATCAGCCACAGCAACTTCTTTCAAGATATGTCTCCAAAGGCAAAGGAAACAAAAGCCAAAATAAACTTTTGGGACTTCATCAAAGTCAAAATCTTCTGCACAGCAAAGGAAACAGTCACGAAAACCAAGAGGCAACCCACAGAATGGGAGAAGATATTTGCAAATTACAGTACAGACAAAAGATTGATATCCAGGATCTATAAAGAACTCTTCAAACTCAACACACACAAAACAGACAATCATATAAAAAAAAATGGGCAGAAGATATGAACAGACACTTCTCCAATGAAGACATACAAATGGCTATCAGACACATGAAAAAATGTTCATCATCACTAGCCATCAGGGAGTTTCAAATTAAAGCCACATTGAGATATCACCTTATACCAGTTAGAATGGCCAAAATTAGCAAGACAGGAAACATGTGTTGGAGGGGATGTGGAGAACGGGAAACCCTCTTCCACTGTTGGTAGGGATGCAAGTTGGTGCAGCCACTTTGGAGAACAGTGTGGAGATTCCTCAAGAAATTAAAAATAGAGCTTCCCTATGGCCCTGTCATTGCACTACTGGGTATTTACCCCAAAGATACAGATGTAGTGAAAAGAAGGGCCATCTGTACCCCAATGTTTATAGCAGCAATGGCCACGGTTGCCAAACTGTGGAAAGAACCAAGATGCCCTTCAACGGATGAATGGATAAAGAAGATGTGGTCCATATACACTATGGAGTATTATGCCTCCATCAGAAAGGATGAATACCCAACTTTTGTAGCAACATGGATGGGACTGGAAGAGATTATGCTGAGTGAAATAAGTCAAGCAGAGAGAGTCAATTATCATGTGGTTTCACTTATTTGTGGAGCATAACAAATAGCATGGAGGACAAGGGGAGTTAGAGAAGAGAAGGGAGTTGGGGGAAATTGGAAGGGAAGGTGAAGCATGAGAGACTATGGATTCTGAGAAACAATCTGAGGGGTTTGAAGGGGCGGGGGGTGGCAGGTTGTGGGAACCAGGTGGTGAGTATTAGAGAGGGCACGGATTTCATGGAGCACTCTGTGTGGTGCAAAAACAAGGAATACTGTTATGCTGAAAATAAAAAAAAAAGAATTAATTTTAAAAATGTCCTAGCATCAGCAATCAGACAACAAAGAGAAATAAAAGGTATCCAAATTGACAATGAAGATTTCCAACTCTCTCTCTTCGCAGATGACATGATTCTTTATATGGAAAATCAAAAGACTCTACCCCCAAACTACTAGAAGTCATACAGCAATTCAGCAACGTGGCAGGATACAAAGTCAATGTACAGAAATCAGTGGCTTTCTTATACACTAACAATGAAAATACAGAAAGGGAAATTAGAGAATTGATTCCATTTTTGTTTCTTTTTAATTTAAATTCAATTAGCCAACACATAATACATTATTAGTTTCAGTGTAGAGATCAGTAATTCATCAGTTGCATGTAACACCCAGTGTTCATCACACCACATGCCTTTTTTAATGCCAATTTCCCAATTACCCATCCACGCATTCACCTCCCCTCCAGCAACTCTTAGTCTGTATCCCATAGTTAATGGTCTCTCATGATCTGTCTCCCTCTCTGATTTCTTCCCATTGTGTTCTCCCTCTCTTCCCTTATGATCCTCTGTGCTGTTCCTTATATTCCTCATATGAGTAAAACCATATGATAGTAGTCTTTCTCTGATTTTGCTCAGTGACATACCCTCCAGTTCCATCCACGTCTATGTAAATGGTAGGTATTCGTCTTTTCTGATGGCTGAGTAAGATTCCATTGAACGTATATACCACATCTTCTTAATCCATTCATCTGTTGATGCACATCTCAGCTCTTTCCACAGATTGGCTATTGTGGACATTGCTGCTATAAACATTGGGGTGCAGGTGCTCCTTTGGATCACTACATTTGTATCTTTGTGGTAAATACCCAGTAGTGTGATTGCTGGGTCATAGAGTAGCTCTATTTTCAACTTCTTGAGGAACCTCCATACTGTTTTCCAGTTTGCATTCCCACCAACAGTGTAGGAGAGTTCCCCTTTCTCTGCATCTTCAGCAACATTTGTTGTTTCCTTTTTAATTTTAACCATTCTAATGAAGTGAAGTGGTATCCCATTATTTACAAGGAATTTTAAACTATATCACAAATGTTATTTAATGTTACTCTGTAAAAGCATTCAAAGAGGTTTAAACAGGAAGAATGTAAATATGCTGGAAAGGCATATACAAGCATTAAAAGTTTATAGGAAACATATCAAATGTGTTAAAAGTGATTTTCTGGGTGGTAAAATTTGTCATGGTTTCATTATCCTTCTCTGGATTGTTCTAAGCTTTCATCAATAAACACTAACAAAAGGAAATGAATGTTTTCTTTTTAAATTTTTTAAATTTATTTTCAGCATAACAGTATTCATTGTTTTTGCACCACACCCAGTGCTCCATGCAATCAGTGCCCTCTCCAATACCCACCACCTGGTTCCCACAACCTCCCACCCCCCGCCCCTTCAAAACCCTCAGATTGTTTTTCAGAGTTTTAAAAAAATATGGAAAGCTTCAAAAATTTGCATGTCATCCTTGCACAGGGCCCATGCTTATCTTCTCTGTGTTGTTCCAATTTTTAGTATATGTGCTGCTGAAGCAAGCACTGAAAATGAATGGGTTTCAAAGACTATTTAAAATCTTAATTAATAGTCTTAATCTGAACTACATAGTCTTTTAAAGATTATATAAATTATTTAAAAGGAATGCAGAAGAAATCAGTACAGTGGCTGCCTCTGGGGAGAGCCTAGGGCAGAGTTCATGCTGGAAGACTTGATTTCCATTTGCACCATCTGGAGTCTTCTAAGTACCAGGCTGGTATCACCTATTCAAAAATAGTTAAATGAAGATTTTTGCCAAGGAGTCACAGAAGTAAGAATACTAAAACCATAGAAGCCAAGAGGCGAGCCTGAGGGGAAAGTCTGGAAAGTGCTCTTACCTCCTAGGGGAGAAAAGACTTGATGTCTGGCCTGCCCTCTCAGGCCCGGCTCCCATCAAGTCACCCTAGGACCCAGATAATGCACACTGACTTCACTCAACAAGACTTCTCTGTCTGACCTGAAAATGCTCAGGAGTTGGGTCAAGATTTTTCCCGGGAATGAAGACAGACCAGACAGGGGAGAGACTTCAGTAGACATCAGGGCAGGACCTCTGACTAGGACCCTGTGTTCCCTGGGTCTGGGAGAGTTGGACACAAACCATGAACAATGAATTGGTGAGGCTTCCCCCCAACTCCCCAATTACCTTCTATGAGTTAGGAACTTTTCCAGCATCACCAGCAGCTGTTGCTTCAGGTCCTCACTGCCCATGACCAGCGTGGTCAGCTGCACAGTCTCCATCCAGTCCAGGTGGTTGAGGATGGAGGTGGCTTCATTATAGAGCTTTTGCTTCTTATCAGATGGTAGCTCCATTATGATCTGATGTACTGGCTTCAATTGCCCACTTATCATCCATGCACTTAGTAGACTCCCTGCAAGCCCCCCTAGAAAACAAGGAAGGTCCAATTAGTTGGTCCTTATTCAAAAATGATGACCTCAGGCTCTTCCTGAGAGCACATCCACCACCATGATTAGTGGGCACACAATGGTCTCAGGTTTGTGGGGTGGAGCAGGGGGAAAGGGTTTCTGGGGTCCTTGTTCCATTTGGCTCAGATAACTGACACCCATACATGCCCTTCCCTAAGTTGTACACTCATAGATGCAGCACAAAGCATCTCCCACCACACAGGTCTGCTAACTGAAATCTTCTCCAGGGCCTGCAGGTTTCCTGCTTCCCACAAAACTCTCTTATCTTAAAGGAGAGAGCTGAGAAGCCAGTGCATTTGCAAGGAGAATCATCTCAGTGGTGAGGCTCAGTTTTCTCCATTGAGTGTCTAATATGCTCTTTGCCTCTGAACTTGGGAAATGTCCAGTGAAATCCCATGGCTAAAGGACCCTGGGGAAAGAGAAGGAGACCTTTATTCTGGAAGCAAGCACTTGAGAGTTCTATGATCATGAATATCAAATATAACTTACTCAAGTATATCTCTTCTTGTGACCCCAAAATGGCATAACCATTATTTTTAAGTATAAATTTATGATCAAATTTAAGGTGTATGTTTTTGGGACTTGAGGACCTTATGTCAACAGAAAGTTCTATCTGATCAGGTGGGGGCAGATCTAAGGAAGGTGCCCTGGGGCAGGGGTCTCAAACTCAGGTGCCCTCCGGGGGCAGGCAGGGAGCTGAGAGGAGTGAAGAGGGCTGAGTGAGCCTGTGGGTGATGAAGAACCAGGTCCCTGTCTAAGGGATGGGGGCTACCCTTCACTAGCCCACTGCTACCCCATGGAATCCCACATGTGTATCCTGAAAAAACTACCATGATTATTAAATATCGGTCATCAGATATTAATAGATGCAGCCCAGCTGGACTTAGTGACTCTCTCTGAAAGAGCAGAGCATGGAAAGGGGAAACACTGACTCTACAGTGGACAAACTGGCAAACACCACATTAACCAGTCGATCAAGGTGGACACAGTCAGGGAGGCTGTGGATGTCACATGTTCCTGAAATGGCGCTATGAGACAGGCACTCCGCCTCTGTCTGTGCTATGCTTTCCCAATGTCCACAACCCCCGGCTAAGCATGAGCAACCATCAGGCCATCCCAAATGGAAAGGCATTCTATAAATACCTGCCCAGTACTCCTCAACAGTACCCAGGCCATGAACGCAGCAAAGGCTGAGCAACTGTCACAGAGCTGGGGAGACGAAGTAAGGAAATGTGAGGATTAAATGCACTGTGATCTCTTGAGCTGAATTCTGGGACAGGAAAAGATCTTTCTCTTTTTTAATTTATTTTATTTTAATTTCTTTTCAGCATGACAGTATTCCTTGTTTTTGCATCACACCCAGTGCTCCATGCAATCCGTGCCCTCTCTAGAACCCACCACCTGGTTTCCCCAACCTCCCACCCCCCGCCCTTCAAAACCCTCAGATTGTTTTTCAGAGTCCATAGTCTCATGGTTCACCTCCCCTTCCAATTTCCCTCAACTGCCTTCTCCTCTCCATCTCCCCTTGTCCTCCATGTTATTTGTTATGCTCCACAAATAAGTGAAACCATATGATAATTGACTCTCTCTGCTTATTTAACTCAGCATAATTTCTTCCAGTCCCTTCCATGTTGCTACAAAAGTTGGGTATTCATCCTTTCTGATGGAGGCATAATACTCCATAGTGTATATGGACATCTTCCTTATCCATTCGCCCATTGAAGGGCATCTTGGTTCTTTCCACAGTCTGGAGACAGTGGCCATTGTTGCTATGAACATTGGGGTACAGATGGCCCTTCTTTTCACTACATCTGTATCTTTGGGGTAAATACCCAGTAGTGCAATGACAGGGTCATAGGGAAGCTCTATTTTTAATTTCTTGAGGAATCTCCACACTGTTTTCTAAAGTGGCTGCACCAACTTGCATTCCCACCAACAGTGGAAGAGGGTTCCCCTTTCTCCACATCCCCTCCAACACACGTTGTTTCCTGTCTTGCTAATTTTAGCCATTCTAACTGGTGTAAGGTGGTATCTCAATGTGGTTTTAATTTGAATCTCCCTGGTGGCTAGTGATGATGAACATTTTTTCATGTGTCTGATAGCCATTTGTATGTCTTCATTGGAGAAGTGTCTGTTCATATCTTCTGCCCATTTTTTGATATGATTGTCTGTTTTGTGTATGTTGAGTTTGAGAAGTTCTTTATAGATCCTGGATATCAACCTTTTGTCTGTACTGTCATTTGCAAATATCTTCTCCCATTCTGTGGGTTGCCTCTTTGTTTTGTTGATTGGTTCCTTTGCTGTGCAGAAGCTTTTGATCTTGATGAAGTCCCAAAAGTTCATTTTCGCTTTTGTTTCCTTTTCCTTTGGAGACATATCTTGCAAGAAATTGCTGTGGCTGTTATCGAAGAGGTTACTGCCTATGTTCTCCTCTAGGATTCTGATGGATTCCTGTCTCACGTTGAGGCCTTTTATCCATTTCGAGTTTATCTTTGTGTATGGTGTAAGAGAATGGTCGAGTTTCATTCTTCTACATATAGCTGTACAGTTTTCCCAGCACCATTTATTGAAGAGACTATATTTTTTCCACTGTATATTTTTTCCTGTTTTGTTGAAGATTAACTAACCATAGAGTTGAGGGTCCATATCTGGGCTCTCTACTCTGTTACACTGGTCTAAGTATCTGTTTTTATACCAGTACCATGCTGTCTTAGTGATCACAGCTTTGTAGTAAAGCTTGAAATCAGGTAACGTTATGCCCCCAGTTGTATTTTTGTTTTTCAGCATTTCCTTGGTGATTCGGGGTCTCTTCTGGCTCCACACAAATTTCTGGATTATTTGGTCCAGCTCTTTGAAAAATACCAGTGGAATTTTTATCAGAATGGCATTAAAAGTATAGATTGCTCCAGGCAGTATAGGCATTTTAACAATGTTTATTCTTCCGATCCAAGAGCATGGAAGGGTGTTCCATCTTTTTGTGCCTTCTTCAATTTCTTTCATGAGTGTTCTGTAGTTCCTTGAGTACAGATCCTTTACCTCTTTGGTTGGGTTTATTCCCAGGTATCTTATGGTTCTTTGTGCTATGGTACATTAAAAAGATTATCCACCATGACCAGGTGGGATTCATCCCTGGGCTACAAGGATGGCTCAACATTTGCAAATCAATCAATGTGATAGAACAAATCAATAAGAGAAGAGAGAAGAACCACATGGTCCTCTCAATTGATGCAGAAAAAGCATTTGACAAAATCCAGCATCCGTTCCTGATTAAAACGCTTCAAAGTCTAGGGATGGAGGGAACATTCTGATCATCTATCTATGAAATACCCACAGCAAATATCATCCTCAATGGGAAAGAGCTTGCAGCCTTCCCATTGAGATCAGGAACATGACAAGGATGCCCACTCTCACCTCTGTTGTTCAACATAGTATTAGAAGTCCTAGCAACAGCAATCAGACAACAAAGAGAAATAAAAGGTATCCAAATTGGCAATGAAGAAGTCAAACTCTCTCTCTTCGCAGATGACGTGATTCTTTATCTGGAAAACCAAAAAGACTCCACCCTCAAACTACTAGAACTCATACAGCAATTCAGTAACGTGGCAGGATACAAAGTCAATGTACAGATATCAGTGGCTTTCTTATACACTAACAATGAAAATACAGAAAGGGAAATTAGAGAATCAATTCCATTTACTATAGCAGTATTTGATTTAGAACAACACTTCATGCAAAAGGTCATCAGGAGTATTGACTACAAATTATTAATTCCTTGGACAAGAGAAAATTCCTTGGTTTTCTGGGTAAAATAATCTTCCACCCATGACTAGTGGCTTCAAGAAGCAAATCTCCCAGGTTTTCCTGGCAGACATCCTGTTCTCTACCAGCTTTGACAGAATCCAAATAAGATATGTGCTCCCACAATGGCATCTGGGAACAGCTATAGGATAAATGATCTCATCAAGCCCTCCCCTGAGTGCATTAGGTGGGGGTGGGGGACAAAGATATAGAATGTCACTGAGGAAGGAGACCATGGCCATGTCTCCTCCCCCACTGGCTGCTCCTTGGATGGTGAGAGACTGAAGTCAGGACTCCCTAATTCACAGGTGGGAAAGGGAAATGTACAGGTGGAAGGTCTGTGGCCACCCACACACTGATTTACTCCCCAGTGTGATCTCTGCATCATGAAACGTCCTTGAATGCCAATCCTGCAACAGAGAGGCAGAACAGGGCAGGAAATGATGCCAGGAGCTAGAAACAGAAGCCAACCTGGGCAGACAGGCTGTCACCTCTCCAACCTGGGCTCATGGGAGGACTGCAGGCAGTGCTATGAGCTCTCCCATATCCCCACCACAGGCTGCCTGGCATAGAGCAGGCATTTAGTGATGCATCTGCTGAGCCCAATGCAACAGACCATGCCTTTGCCATTTCCCTGTGCTGCAGGGTCCATCTGAGGCACCTCACGGGAAGTGTAATCCAGCCCTTCCTCATGTCAGTCCCACACAGCAGCCCGCACTCTGATGCCACCTGGCCCAAGGTGAAGAGAAGAAGAGTCCTTCTACTTCTAAGACAAAGTAGACAACCCTATCCTAGCTCCACAAAATGATGGGGAAATCAGCCAAACTTCCTTTCATAGCAAAAAACTGTCTCTAAAGTAGAAGCAGGTGGCAAAAGCGGGGGACAGGGAGGGACCACCCTAGAACAACTCGTTGCATTTTCTGAATTAGATTGTTGGTTTCAGAATGGGGTGGTCTCTGTGAATGAGCTCATGTAACATGGCCAGACAGCATCTGCTCCTAGGAGGTGCTCAGCAAATCCCATCTTCCTCCCTTGTTCCCTTCTGCAGTGGCATGTAATGGTTACAAGGGAAGGAGACCAAACAAGTGACCCATGACACCCTGATATCTTCAGAAGCCCAGACACATCCCTGAGGGGAGAGGCACCCTCCAGGTCTGCATGACACACAGACCATTTGCAATAATGCCCTACATTTCTGAGACCATCACACTCAGAAGCCTGTGTTTTCAATAGGATGAATTAGGGCCACAAAGATCAAGTCACAGAAGCAACCTCAACTCGACAAACATCTCCCACAGGACAGGGAATTCTGTGAGGTCTCTGAGGTAACAAAGACCTTTTTTACAACACCCCTGATGCTGGCTGCCCCTGCAGGAAGCTTACACTTACCAACAGCTAGTCCAGGTGGGCCTCCGACCAGACCACCAACGAAGGTCACAGTTCCTGTGAACAGGGCGCCCAACCCAGAATACTTGACAGCCGCCATCATATTCTTCTCTTTAGCAATGATGCAGAGCAACTTCATGACATCTTTCACCCTGAGGGGCATCTTGGTGAGCCTTGAAGGAAGCATTTCAAAGGAAACTTTTAACAAGTGCCAGAGTATTTGCAACCAAATGTCACTCTTGCTAGGGTTTGGAGGACAGTCTCATGCAGAGAACAGGAGCTCTGCTGTATGCGGAACCAACAGCACCCAGCAATGTGATGGGTTCCTTGTCACAGAGGAAGTCGGGGAGCTGCTAGTTAATAAGCACACAGAACCCGCAGAATGCACGAGAGGTCTTCCTTGCCCTCTGCGTAACTTCTCATTTATGGCAGATTATGGAACAGGTCCAGGCACAAGCTGCATCTATTCATCACAAGTAAGGCAAGCTTGCCCTCTCTCATGCCTGTGGCCTTCCTGCTGGCTCAGGCACCCCCAGTGCACAGAGCCTGGCAGAGGGCAGAACGTCCCAGCCTCGTGTGCTCTGTTGTGTGACAGGGCAATGGAGCTCATGCCAAGCCCAAGAAGGGGAAAGTACTGTGCTCCGTGATCACCCTGGCCTGTGCCCACACCTGCCCCATGTCCGTGAGCTGAGTGGCAGACTCCTCACCTGTAAAGGGAGATAAGCCACCTACAAGCTGGATTCTGGAAAGGTCTGAGTGGAATGGATACAAAGTACCTGTTGTGAGCCTGGAACACGTGGCCCTGAGACCTGATGGCTCTAAATGAATGTTCTGTTACTGATACACACCACTGGCTTTTCTGTAAGCAAGCACTCCTAAAGCCCATCAAGTTCTGTGTGGGGCATAGTAAAGGCAGGGACAGGATGGCCCTAAGGATGACCAGCAAGACGGAACAACCAGAGAATAAAATAAACCAAAGAATTCCTGAGGTTTCCATGTGTTTGGATAGACAGACAGGTGGACCTTTGGAACAATGATGTTAGAAAAGTTCTCTGTGCTCAGGAAAACGTTTGCCACAGTGGTGAGAAATTGGCAGGCTCACAGGGCAAGCAGAGGGTGGGCTCTGCCCCAGGTTTAGTGGGAACCAAGAGCTACAACACTAACAGGGCTCAGAAGTAAAATCAAAGTGGCCACGAGCTGGTGCTTTTCTTGAGTTCAGCTGGACCCAAAGCTCGAAGGGTACTTTTTCTTTTTCTTTTTTTTAAATTTATTTATTTGACAGAGAGAGATCACAAGTCTGCTGGATCACCACAGTCGGGGTTCAGAAAGTCTCTGAGTCCTAGGAGGGGTAAGAAGTGTCCTGGGCTCTGGCCCCTGCCATGTTCTGAGTCATTGATTCTCCACAAGCATACCCCACTTTGGACAGCAAGACTGTAAGAGACCATGACCCAGACACCTGACGTTGACTACTTAGTCCTTGAGTTCAGAAAGTGCAAAGAAGCATCCTGTAAAAGTGTCTGTTTGACCAAGTGGGGTGTAGAGGCCATGGGGGGGCAGGCCTGCAGGGATGTTCAAGAGACTGGAGAAGTCAGGAGTCCCTGCCCCAGCTCTGGCACCATGTGTCCTGGACCTACCAGCACACCTCGAGCTTCCTGCCCCTTTGCTCACTACTGCAACCCCTTATAGACAGAGTCCATGCCACCTCCTCCACCCTGGAAGACAGCCCACGTGAGGGTCATGACTTGTCCACACACAAAGGTCACAATAATAAAATAGCCTTATAATAGCAAAGGGACTGCACATGGGAGAAGTCACTGAGAAATGAGGGGATAGTGGTGTGACTTGATTTACCCAGATATGAGGTATATATACTGGCATATAAGGTATATAAAGGAGTTTTATTTCAAATACTTATTTATTTCAAGTATTGATAATCAAAGGAATTAATTTTATGGTAAAACTTCTCTAAAGCTAACAGTCCTTCTGAAAAAAAAAATCTAATCGTCATGTAGTTTATATCTGGTTTATATACAGCTTTATATCTCCCTGTTATGCTGGGGAAAAGGGAAATGAAGCTCGGACCTGGGAAGGCCCCTTGGGAGCTGCAGTGAGCTTCCCATTTCTAGACCCATGAAGATACCAAGCATAGTCTGCAAGGCTGGCTTCCTGGCCAGGGCACTCTGCCCAGACACCACTCCTAAAACAGAGTTTCTGCAGGATTATGGACCTGCACTCTGGAAACACTTTCTGCAGGGCAAGAAAATGCATGGCAAGGAACAGGAAACAGCCATTTTACACTCTATTGTCCATCAAAATACTAGCTTCCCACTTGCTCTGAATGACTTCATATAAACCCACATGGGCTAATGAGGCATCATCATGCAAAGACTACTCCCAACCTCCACTCAGCCCAAGCAGACCAGCACAAGGCTGAAGCCCAGGGCTTTGCAAACTGGAGGGCTGGCAAGCGTGTCTGTATTTGGGAGGACAGGTGAGGAAGTGATCCACCTCTTTCTGGGTTTAATAGTCCACACCAGAGATGGAAGAGAAAATTGGTTTGATTTCCTTGCAGGAATCTTTTTAGAAGTTAGAGCATCAATAGACTCCTGTGGATAAACATTTGGTTTTTCTTTTTGTTGTTGTTGTTGTTGTTGTTGTTGTCATTGTTTTTGTTTATGAGTGCATTTTATATTATATTATTTTTAATTTTTTATTTAAATTCAATTTAGCTAACATATACTGTATTATTAGTTTCAGGGATAGAATTTAGTGATTCACCAGTTGGATATAACACCTAGTGCTCACTACATCAAGTGCCCTCCTTAATGCCCATCACCCAATTACCCATCCCCCCCCACCTTCCCTCCAGCAACACTCAATTTGTTTCCTATTGTTAAGAGTCTTTTATGGTTTGTCTCCCTCTCTGATTTCATCTTATTTTATTTTTCCTTCCCTTCCCCATGTTCATCTGTTTTGTTTCTTAAATTCCACATATGAATGAAATAATTTGGTATTTGTTTTTCTCTGACTGACTTACTTTGCTAAGCACCCTCTGATTCCATTCATAATATTGAAAATGGCAAGATTTCATTGTTTTGATGGCTAAGTAATATTCCATTGCATGTATATGCCACATCATCTTAGTCATTCCTCCATCAATGGACATATGGGCTCTTTCCATAGTTGGCTATTGTGTACACTGCTGCTATAAACATTGGGGTGCATGTGCCTCTTTGAATCACTATGTTGGTATCCTTTGGATAATACCTAATACTGTAATTGCTATGTCATAGGGTAGCTCTCTTTTTAACTTCTTAAGGAACCTCCATACTGTCTCATAAAGTGGCTGCACCAGCTTGCATACCACCAACAATATAAGAGGGTTCTTTTCTCTCAGAATCCTCACTAACATTTATTGTTTCCCGAGTTGTTAATTTTAGCCATTCTAACAGGTGTGAGGTGGTATTTCATTTTGATTTGGATTTGGATTTCCCTGATACCAAGTGATATGGAGCATTTTTTCATTTGTCTGTCGGCCATTTGCATGTCTTTGGAGAAATATCTGTTCATTTCTCCTGCCCACTTCTTAACTGGATTTTGGGGGGTAGGGTTGAGTGTTGAATTTGAGAATTTCTTTATATATTTTGGATACTAGTTCTTTATCTGATAAGACTTTTGTAAATACCTTCTCCTATTCTGTGGGTTGTCTTTTAGTTTTGCTGACTCTTTCCTTTACTGTGCACACACATTTCATCTTGAAGAAAACCCAATAGTTCATTTTTGCTTTTGTTTCCCTTGCCTTCAAAGACATGCCTGTGGCTGAGGTCAAAGAGGTTCCTGTCTGTGTTCTCCAGGATTTTGATGGATTCCTGTCTCACGTTGAGGCCTTTCATCCATTTTGAATTTACCCTTGAGTATGGTGTAAGGACATTGTCCACTTTCATTGCTCTGTATGTGGCTGTTCAGGTTTTCCAAGAACATTTGTTGAAGAGACACTTTTTCCCCATTGGATATTCTTTCCTGCTTTGTTGAAGATTAGTTGACCATAGAGTTGAGGGTCCATTTCTGGGTTCTCTATTCTATTCCATTGATCTATGTGTCTATTTTTGTGCCAGTGCCATACTGTCTTGGTGATTAGAGCTTTGTAATACAGATTAAAGTCTGGAGTTGTGATCCCTCCACCTTTGATTTTCTTTTTCAATGTTCCTCTGGCTATCAGTCTTTTCTGTTTCCATATACTTTTTAGGATTGTTTGTTCCAGCTCTCTGAAAAATGCTGATGATATTTTTTAAATTAATTTTGTCTTATTTTTCTTTATTTATTTTCAGCGTAACAGAATTCATTGTTTATGCACCACATCCAGTGCTCCATGCAATATGTGCCCTCTCCAATACCCACCACCTGGTTCCCCCAACCTCCCACCCCCCGCCCCTTCAAAACCCCCAGATTGTTTTTCAGAGTCCATAGTCTTTCATGGTTCACCTCACCTTCCAATTTCCCTCAATTCCCTTTTCCTCTCCATCTCCCCATATCCTCCATGTTATTTGTTATGCTCCACAAATAAGTGAAACCATATGATAGTTGACTCTC
>PJEN01026283.1:0-14816 GCA_004024605.1 Pteronura brasiliensis | reverse complement strand
CTGTATCTTTGGGGTAAATACCCAGTAGTGCAATTGCAGGGTCATAGGGAAGTTCTATTTTTAATTTCTTGAGGAATCTCCACACTGTTCTCCAAAGAGGCTGCACCAACTTGCATTCCCACCAACAGTGTAAGAGGGTTCCCCTTTCTCCACATCCCCTCCAACACATGTTGTTTCCTGTCTTGCTAATTTTGGCCATAATAACACTAAGTTTTAGACTAATACTCTTTAAAAACATATGAGTCTCTTTAATCACGTAGAAAACAAAAAGGGTTGCAAACCATTGTTTCAATAATACTAGCTTTTATAACTGTCCATATATTTACCTTCACTGAGATCTTTCTTCATATGGTTAATAGTTATTATCTAGTGTCCTTTCTTTTCACCTCACAGGATTCTCTTGAGAATTTCTTGCAGAGCATTTCTCGTGGTAATGAACTCCCTAAGCTCTTGTTCACTTGGGACTATCTTAATTTCTCCCTCACTTTTGAAGGGCAGTTTTGATGGTTTAAGATTCTTGATTAACAGTTTTTCCTTTTAGGACTTTGAGTATGTATGTTCACTGTCTTCTGCCTTCCAAGGTTTCTGATGAAAAGTCTGCTGATTATTTATTGAGAATCCTTTATACATGACAAGTGTCTTCTTTCTTGCAGCTTTCAGGATTCTTTGTCTTTGTCTTTCAAATAGTTGATTATAATGTATCTCAGTGTGGATCTCTTTGGGTTCATCTTTCCTGCAGTTCTTGAGCTTCTGAGATGTTTATATTCAAGACTTTCATCAACTTTGGAAAGCTTTTAAGCATTATTTCTTCAAATATTCCTATTGTCATTTCTTATTCTGAGACTCCCAAATGTGTATGTCTGGCCCTTGGTGTCCCATACGTCCTTTTAACCCTATTCATTTTTCCTTAATCTTTTTTCTTCTGTTCTTTAGATCGAATACTGTCAATAATCCTATCTTTAAGTTTGCTGATTCTTTCTTTTGTCTGCTCAAATCTGTCTTTGAATCCCTTCAGTGAAATTTTCATTTCAGTTATTATACTTTTTAGCTTTAGAATTTCTTTTTGGTTTCTTTCTAAGTTTTTATAAAATCTCTTTAATGATATTTCCATTTTGTTCATACCCCATTTTTTTTTTCTTCTCCACATTATCCTTTAGTTTTTTGAGCATCTATAAGAGAGTTGTTTTAAAGTCTTTGTCTAATAGATTCTCCTTCAAGTCTTTTTCTAAAGATAGTTTCTGTTGATTATTTTTCCTTTGAGTGTGCCTTATTTTTCTGTTTCTTTATATACCTTGTGATTTTATATTAAAGATTGAATATTCAAATCTAATGATGTGTTAGTTCTGGAAATTAGATTCTACCCTTCGCCATGGGTTTGCTAGTTTTTTTTTTTTTTTTTTTTTTTTTTAGGCAGACTATTTTTTTAAAGATTTTTATTTATTTATTTGATATATAGAGAGAGATCACAAGTAGCTATCGGGGAAAGCAGAGTGGGGGTGGGGAGCAGGCCCCCTGCTGGGCAGAGAGCCTGATATGGGGCTCAATCCCAGGACCCTGGGATCATGACCTGAGCCGAAGGCAGAGGCTTAACCCACTGAGCCACCCAGGCACCCCAAAGCAGACTCTTTCTATGCCAAAGATTAGAAGAGATGTAAACATAGGTCTCTTCAGGCTTTTTCTGAGTCTGTGCTTTTCCTTGGGAATATACTTTTTAATTTTCCCTGTATTTGCAGTTGTTTTTCAATGTCCCCATCTTTAATGTCTAGCCTCCAAAAGAGGAAAAAGAGAAAAATGAAGGAAGGAAGAAAAAGGACCTTTTAAGTCCCCTGAAATTCATTTCAGCCAGAGAGGAGGGGCCTCCAACAATGGGAGGAAGTGTAAGAACAAGGTCACCTACCTCTTTGCATAACTGTGATCAGAAGCACAGATCTCAGATATTTGTAGGACAGAGCCCTTTTTGTCTACCCTGGCTTTTGGTAGAATCTGCTCTCGGAATGTATTCATAGCTGCCTGCCATGGGGCTTGAGGGTAGGGGGTGGTAGCTGCTACTATCTAAGAGTTGAAATTGACTGAAATGAACTGTACTTTGCTTTCCAAGACTTACTCTGGAAGTTGAAAACCTTCAGTAGACTCCAGAGTTCCAAAATAGTTAAATCAGATAAATTCTGCCCATACAATTGTTGTCTAGGTAGACAGAACGTTTCCTAATGTTTCCCACCCCACTATCTTCCTAGAATCCTCTTTCCCTTGAGGAAATTTGACTTTTGTTTTCTTGAAAGATGCTGAAGTTAAGATGAGTTCAATGACCAGGGACACTTTCTGACTGTGACAATTGGAAATAAAGAAATGACAAAAAGATATTGCATGTGTGTGTTGCTTTTTTACTTATCAAGGTATTTTTATATGCACATGTCACTTCATCTTCCCAGTATCCCTATAGGAAAGCAAAGAAATGTCTAAAATGCCCATCTTACAGAAGAGGAATTTATCTCAGAAAGCCTAGATTGTCCTGAGTGGGACAGCTAGTTGTTGCAGCCTTTGACTCAGAAGTAGGACATTTGGATTTTAGTGCTTGCTCTATAATACTTCTCAGCATAATCAGTAGTGGTTATGAAAAAAAGGATGAGTTTAGATTGAAGACCATTAAACATTAGGTACACTACCTCATGTACCCAACGTTGTTCCCAATACAAATATATTTGATTCAGGACAATTTGTTTCTACAATTTAAACCTTTTCTCCTCTGCAGAGACCAGACTTCTTTTTTTCTCCCCTTGTTACTTTCCTCCCTCCAAGCTTGTTCTTGTGAAAAGAACTGATATATCTAAACTTCACAAGTACTTCCTTATATTTCAGCTATTGACAGATTTAAAGTCTAAATCATGGGGCAGAAATGTGACACAGTAGGCATCTAAGAGCTGGGTTGGAAAATAACATTTTAATCAGGTTGAATTTTTCAGTTTCTGGATTCACACTGTGTAGATAGTGCTTTCTTTTTCTGCCTGGCCACTGTGCAGATCCCATATAATATGGGTTACAGATATAGAAGAGCCTTATATGCAGTGCTCCCATTTTGTAGATGGAAAGCTAATGCCCAAAGAGGTAAACCATTTTTTTAGGGTCACTCTATGCAAATTTAACCTTTGTTTTGTTGACAGATGATTCAGTTAAGCCCTAGCTCAGTGATTAGTGATCTATGGAAAGTTTGCATCTGACCCTGCCAGAGAGATTTAGTATGCAGGATATTTGCTAGGGAATGTCCTTAGAATCAATACCTATGGAAAGAAAGGGGCAGATGCAGGAGAGCACAGAGGGAGAAGTGGAGCTGTCATAGGCAAACTCAGTTCCTGGTCACTTAAACCAACACCACAAGAAACTCTGGAGCTATAATGATCCATCAGGGCTGTCCCAATTTGATTGCAATAACCAGGACTTTCTAGTCCAGCCTCCCTCTGTTGGATATGAGCCACACCAGGAAGGCGTCACCTTGGGTAAGGAAGCTCTACACCTGAGGCAATCCCTGGAGGGTTGACAACTGAAAGCATTCTGTAATAGCAGTTCCAGCAACGGGGTCAACCAGTCCTTCCTTGAAGGGGGGAATCAAAGCAGTGCCTCTTCACATCCATCATAAGAGCCTTGCCAAACTGGAGGATTAGAGATTGTGTCCAAGTGTTATCAGCACTTATTGCAAAACTTGGACTTGGAATGAGGATTCCCTGGCTACAATCCCTGACTTTACCATTCTCCTTTGCTATTAGAATCCAAAATCTTTCTTAGGGGTTTGTGATTTGGAATTATTTGTGATTCTTAAATATGAACTATTGAACTGTGAAGAGACTTGCCAATCTGTTTGGCTCAATATATTTATCTTCATGCTCAACCACCACAACAAAAACATTTCAGTCTATCCCTGAAGGTTTAACAGATCCTGATATAGAGCAGAATACTTAATACCAAGCTCTTCAAATCTCTCCAAACTCTGTAACTTAAAAAAAAAAAATCTGTTTACTCCATTCTCCTTGGAGCTACATGTTGATAAATGATTACCCTAAGGAATTTCTGAATCTATACCTTTTGTGTCTGCAGAAATCATTCTTCATCTGATGAATACTGAACCAAAATTCTCCAGTACCATAGAGAATTTAAGGATATGATTGAGACTTTGCTATGAACTGACACAGGCTTCACCTACGACTTGAACTCAGTCATTATATTCTATCTGCTCATTATATTGACATGTCAATGTCTTGTTTATTTTTTAAGCATTTGCTCAAAGGCTACCTCCTCCAAAAGGATTAAATGATTTAATACTTTAAAAAAAAAAAACCATCAACCATACCTATGTAAGGATTCAATAATAATAATAATAATTATTATTATAATTATTATCTTTTTAATGGCTTTGAATCTTTTGCATGGAGTTCTGTAATGCACACTCTACAGCCTATTCCTTGGTGTGTTAAAGGCAAAAAAATATATTTTTTCCCACATACTATTGCTACTTGCAGCTGTAGTTTCAGAGATGATAACTGTGTTTGACTATAACTACTACTTGGTCCACACCCCAGGCATAGTGTTCAAGCAGTGGCACAGAGAGGAGAGAATAAGAGAGAGATTGCCAGAGTCACCCACAAGGCACTGAATCACAGGAGCTTCAGGAACCACCTGTCCCCAAATGCCCCAACAATACCTCAAGTCAGTTGACCCTGTGTTTCTGTGGCACTCCTTCTTCAATGTGGTAAAGTGGTACATCCCATCTCTAGAAAACAGTCTTAAAACTTTCTTAATTTAGGAAAAATATAACTCTGGAGCTTTCATCCCGATTTCTCTTTCTGTTTTCTGGGACCAAGTGGACCAATTTCCTTCCCTCTTCTTTAAAACTGCCCTTTAATAGATGGAGGCACCTATCATAGCTGATCACTCTAGAGCATACTTGTAGAACTCTGCCTTGTATATTGTCTCACTTCAGAGGCACTTTGTGTTACCTAGTCTCCTGCTTCATTTTTGGTGGCTGACTACGGACTAGAGATTAAATTTGATTCTTGGGTGGGTTAGTATCACAGTTCTCTCTTGTAGTCTGGTCTGGAAATTCCTTTCTCTTTCTTTCTACTTACCTAAATGTGACCTTTAAAAAAAAGACGGTTTATGTATGCCAAAGAATACCATGGCTCAATATCTTCTTCTGAGTTATCCTTGCTGTAATCTTCTTTTAGGGACAGTTATAGCTATATGCCCAGTTCTTGCCATGCCCCCTCTGAGGAGCTAGAGAGAGTTATGCTTTTGGGCTGAGGATTTAGGGGTGAATCTTACCATGTGGCTCTTTCCCCGATTCTATCTGCTTTGTAAAATTGGTATAAGTAAACATGACAGTGAAGCCCACAGAGAGAATTGATGCTACTGAAAAGATGAAGGAAGACAGACTGTTTGGATGTATGTGAGCATCAGGTTTTCTTTACAATCATTTTAAAAGTTGCTATTTTTTGGAAATGGAAATACATTTATGTGGTTCAAAAATCCAAACAATGTTAACAAATATAAATAGAAAATCTGGCTCCCACCCCTGTCTCTATTCACTCTGTTTTCCCTTCCTTCCTGTGTTTATCCTTTTACGGTTTATTTTTAAAATGACAAGCAAATATAAATGCATATAGTATTTCTCCCCCTTTTTGCACAATGGGTAATTATAGCAGAAACCAGTAATGCTCACCAATATTCATGTTCTCCTCTATATAGGAGAGACTTTGTGTGTATTTGCATGAGAAACTGACAAGAAGGAAATATATCATAAATCTACCACATTTTCTAATGCATTGTCACATCAAAGAAACCATGACTCAGGACTGATAATGCTTTTATGTTTTCTTCAGTTCCTCATATTTGCATCAGTAAGACACTGGCTGTGAAATTTAGACTGCTCCAAAAAAACACAAACATTCACTTAAGATCTGGCCACAGAAGATAGTGGGTAAAGAAGTACTTCCCAAGGAGGAGCCAGTTGCAATAGCAACAAATGAACAGGAGATCTCCTCCCAATGGCAGCATCAATACCCAGTCAACTAATTTTCCCTACTCCCATTTTAAAAGCTCTTCAACTGCCTTTCCAGGGGGAATTTAAGAATTGCTATGGACAATCACTTCTGTGTATCTCCCATCCTTCCTTTTTCTGAATGAGTATTATTATTTTGGTAATCCTTCATTATTACACAATTACATATTCCATGTAGCTCCAAGGTTACTAGACCATAAGGAGATATGGTGAATTCAGTGGATTCAGACTTTAAGTTTGGTGCAGTTACTAGATAGGACTCTGTGTTGTGTTCTTTGGGAGAATATAAGTACGTTCAATATGTTGAAGAAGAATGAACTAGAAGTTTGATGGCCAGAATGGCACCCTATGGAATACATGGCTAGTGCTCTTTAATATCAATTGTATTTTCTTCCTCCTGAGCATACAGGTAGACTACATTTTTCTTGTCTTTCTTGTGATTCAGGGTGACCACATGACTGAGTTTTGACTAATGAAAAAAACAGAAGTGATGTGCCCTTTTTCAGGTTTGTCCATAAAAACCTTCTTCATGTGATTCTTACTCTCTTGGCACTCATCTGGTGGCTGAACAGTGCAGACCCCAAAGACTTAGAGGAGGAAAGAGTCACCAGATCCTGTGGATCCCTGAGTTATAGCCTAGAGCAGAACTCATCAGGAATTTGCTCTTCAGATCTCCTTTTGAGCTGGATGGTAAAGCCTCTTCCTCTTCTTCCAACCATTACCTCCTTGAATGCCTGACCAAATGCCAGTGCTCTTTACAAGTTCATGTACCACTAGAAGTGTGTTTGTCCTGGAAGCTTTTTATCTCCCCTTCTATTTTCAGTGACAGACAGCCTAGCTGCATATAGTATTCTTGGCTGCATATTTTTCTCGTTTAGTGCTCTGAATATTTCCTGCCTGTCATTTCTGGCCTGCCAGCTCTCTCTGGAGAGGTCTGATGCCAAGCTAATATTTCTACCATTGTATGTTACAGACCTTGTCTCTTGAGCTGCTTTCAGGATATTCTCTTTGTCACTGAGACTTGTAAGTTTTACTATTAGATGATGGGGTGTTGACCTATTTTTATTGATTTTGAGGGGGGCTTCTCTGTGCCACCTGGATTTTGATGTTTGTTTCCTTCCCCAAATTAGGGAAGTTCTCTGCTATAATTTGCTCCAATATACCTTCTGCCCCTCTCTCTTTCTTCTTCTTCTGGGATCCCAATTATTCTAATATTGTTTCATCTTATGGTATAACTTATCTCTTGAATTCTCTCATCATGGTCCAGTAGTTGTTTATCTCTCTTTTTCTCAGCTTCTTTATTCTCCACCATTTGGTCTTCTATATCATTTATTCTCTCTTCTGCCTCATTTATCCTAGTGGTTAGAATCTCCATATTTTATTGCACCTCATTAATAGCTTTTTTGTTTTCAGATTGGTTAGATTTTAGTTCTTTTATTTCTACAGAAAGGGATTTTCTAATATCCTCTATGCTTTTTTCAAGATCAGCTAGTATCTTGATAATCATCATTCTGAACTCTAGTTCTGACATCTTACTAATGTCCGTATTGATTAGGTCCCTACTCATTGGTACTGCCTCTTGTTCTATTTTTTTGAGGTGAGTTTTTCTGCCTTGTCATTTTATCCAGATAAGAATAGATGAATGAGAGAACAAAATACTAAAAGGTTAGTAACAACCTCGGAAAAATATACACTAACCAAATCAGAAGAGACCCAAAAACTGGGGAGAGAAGAAAGGAGAAAAAAAAATTATATATATAGATTGGTGGATAAAACAGAGCCACACACTTGATTTGGGGTATATTTTGGTCTGTTAGAAGAAACTGCCTCCCAAAATTTTAAAGAAAGGTAAACACACACACACATATATATATATATATATATATATATGGGTAAACACGATGAAGGGATGGAATATGACTGTAAAGATAAAATTAAAAAAGATTTTAAACAAAGAATTGATAAGAAGTTGGTTGAAAAAGAAAAAAAAAAAAAAGAAGAGAATGTGATTAGGCTAGAGACTAGAACAAAGCCATATGATAGATTTAGGGTTTATTTTGATCTGTTAGAAGAAACAATACCCCAGAATTTTAAAGAAAGAAAAACTTACATGTATACAGAAATAAGGTTAAATACAATGAAGAGATAGAATATGACTATAACAATGAAAATTTAAAAAGATTTTAAAAAAAGGTATTGATAAGATAAAATAGTTAAAAGAGGTTAAATTAGGAAAGAGGGAAAATAAAAAAATAAAATAAGAAACAAATAAAATTTAAAAATTTTAACTTTGAAAGACTAAAGAATCATGGGGAAAAGTCATGAATTCTATGTGCTGCATTCCCCTAGCTCAGGAGTGCCACAGTTCTCATTGAATAGTGAACTTGGTCTTGCCTGGATGTTCTTGCTGATCTTCTGTGGGAAGGGCCTGTTGCAGTGATTCACAAATGTCTTTGCTAGAGGCGGAATTGCACTGCCCTTGCCTGAGGCCAGGCTAAGTAATCTGCTCCAGTTCACTATCGGTAGTTTTGTTCTCTGAATGATTTCCGTACAGCTTTGGAGGAGGAGCATGAAAATGGCAGCCTCTCAATCTCTGGCCCGTAGGAGCTGAGAGCTCGGGCCCCACTCCTCAGTGCACCTTCAGAGAAAGCAGTCAACCCCTCCTGTCTCCCTGGTCTCTGGCCACAGTCTGTGCTCACCTGGCCTGTGACTGAGCATTTCTATCTCTGGGGCATGGCGCCATTTGGAGTTTCCAAACCCAGCAGATTCCTGCTCCTCACTCCCGTGCTGCTCCTCCCAGAGGAGGAGGGTGAGTCTCCCTGGTTCTGGCACCTATGGGGTCTCTCCTTGGAGAGCAGTGGCCCCACTGTGCCTTGGATCATGATTTAAGGTAACCCCGAAATGAGAGCCTCCTCCTCAGCTCTGTCTCTGTAGTTGGCTTCCCCGCTTCGATACATGGGAGCTCTGCCACACTCAGGCACACCTGCTCTTTCTGTGACCCCATGGGTCCTGAGGCCACACTGTCCCTGTGAGGGCTCCACTCCTTGCTTAACCTCTGGAGTGACATCCCTCAGTGAAGCAGACTTTAAAAGTTCTGATTTTGTGCTCCACTGCTCCACCACTTGCCAGGAGCCGGCTCCTCCCCTGTGGTCTATCTTCCCATATATCACCTTGGATACACTTCTCAGCACGTTCCACCTTCCAGAAAGTGGTCGCTCTTCTGTTCTTAGAATTGCTGCTCTTCTTCTCTTCAATCTCCTGTTGAGTTTGTAGATGTCCAGAATGGTTTGATAACTACCTAGTTGAATTCCTGTGACCTAACAAAATTTAGGTCTCCTACTCCTCTGCCATCTTGCTCCTCTCTGCTCCATGTACCACTAGAAGTCTGGAGTTGGAAATTTGCCTTTGGAAATTTTCTATGCCTATCCTGGCCCATACTTCTCTCTCTCTGGAATTTTAAGACAATACCCCAGAGCATACTTTACAGAGTCTGTTTCAGAATTGTACATTGGTTCTTACTCATCAGATCATAAACTGCTTGAACTCATAGACAATGTCTTTTCTTCTTTCACCACCTCAGTGTCCAGTAAAGTGCATGATACATAGTGGGGGTTCAGTATGTCTTAATTAATCAATTCACTGACTTCTCAGTGGAGCAGATTAGAGGTGACTGGGGTGCTTGAATGAGGTATCTGAACTTTTGACCCTATCCAGAGCTCTCCAGGAGTGTTTTGGCATGTCTTCCAAGAAAGACTGTAAGTCAAGAGAAAATGATCATTTTTACTGATGATTCAGCCAAAGTTGAACATCTACTAATCCAGAAAATTCTGCTGACAGCTTTGCTTTTGTTAACTTTTAAGTATTAATGATTCTATAAGAAAATCAGCTGGGGGTTATGTTCCCTTATTTCAGATGGTTAAGTAAAGAGTTTCTGGGAATGTATACTTGCCAAGGGACATTCTTTGAGTTTAGAAGGAAATTACTTTTATATATTGTCTTTTTAAAAGGGAGTGATTTGCTTTTGGGGAGATTTAAAAGGTTTATAGTGGAAGGAGCTTATAAATATTGGCATATATAACCAAATCATTAGTAAACTAATTGATTAAATTCATTCAGATTAATTAAGCATCTGTCAGATTAAAGGCACTGTATTAAATATAATGTAACATGTAACAAGAATGGAAGCATGTGCAAAGTGAAAAGAATCCTGGATAATCAGTGGTATTAATAGTAGCAGCGTTAATTATAATAGTATTGATAGTAGTAGCAATGGTAGCTGCCAGTATTGACCACTTAGTCATACCAGAAATATTAATCAAATTGTCTCTAATTCCCAAAATAACTCTTAAGGTAAGTATATTACTAGTATCCATATTTCTGTAGTTTAAAAAACAAAAATTCTGAGACATTGAATGAGTTGTTCAAGATTACAAAACTATTAATTAAACTTCTTTTTTTGTTTTAAAAAATATTTATGTTTAGAATTAGCTGACTGGTTTCAGTTTAGATGATCCCAGTTTTATTGGCAGTATCCAATCCATCATGGAAGCAAGTTGAACATATGCCTTTTTCTCTCTATCAGGCCTCATCAGCGAGTGTGTTAACATTGGTCACACTAATATTGAGCTTTCTTTATAGACTGTTTAATCTGATGCTCTTTGGCCTTGACATTTACGATGAATGCCAGTATTTTGTTGTTGTTTTTTTTTATTTTCATAGCCACTACCAAATCAATTTGAATACAGCTCTCTGAATCCATATGTAATTTCCTGCATTAAACACACCTTGCAATCACAAGATCTGGATTCAAGTGTAGACTTTGGTTCTTAATGCTCAGTAATCTTGTTGAGTCTCAGTTTTCTCATCTTAACACCCAGGCGTTTCTTTACACTAATGACTCCATTTGTCTCCTGGGCGGGAGGAGAGGGGGAGGGCCTAGTGAATGTGAAATTGAAAGTGAATGTGAAAAGGGCCTCGTGAATGTGAAAATGAGCCTGAGCTGCAAAGCACCTTATGTATTGAAATGATAAAAATCACAATGATAAGTAGTAATGTTAGTTAAAGTAACTATCTTTCAGTTGCTTATGATCTAGAATAGGAGATAGAACGTGCAAAATAATAGTTTGAAAAGTGACAAGTGATGTAATCAATATATGTACAAGAAGGAGCTGGAGGTGTCCAGAGGGAGAGACCTCCCTGTTGGGATATCATGGAAGTACTGAACATACGTGGATATGGACTTTTGGGGGAACACCATGGCTTCCACCCTGAAAAAGTATTTCTATTCAACAGCAGGAAAAGGCAAAGGAGAACTATTCTGCAGGAAGTCTTTCCTTCAGGCAGGCAAATACACTCCAATGATGACAATGGAGTTCTGAAGGTCACTGGCATCAGAGTTACTGCAGTCTCAGTTTGAAAAAAATGTAGTAATTGCTTTATATGCCTTAGAGACTCTAAATAAAGGATTAACGAACTATAGGCTGAGGATTGGGTGCCTGTTTTCACAAATATGGTTTTATGGGAATACAACCATGTTCATTACTTACATATTTTCTATGGCTTTCTTGCTACAAGTATGCAGCTGATGATGCTACAGAAACTATGACTTGGAAAGTCTAAAATATTTACTATCTGGCTCTTCAGGAAAATGTTTAAAGAAACCTGCTCTAGACAGAGACAGCATCTGTCAGTTAAATAAGCAACTCTTTATGCTTAGCACATAGCTACACATATGTGAGTAGGGAGAGGGGGCACAGAGGGGAAGCTGGGGTGAACAATGTGGGTACCGTCTACTTTATTCACTGTCCATGTGTCCTAGCTGGTTGGCCATTAGTCACTAGGAGAGGCAGCACACTGTAATCAATGGTTCGCAAGCTTGGCTGCATATTAGAAACACCTGGGGATGTTTTAAAGCTCTGGATACGTAGGCCATCAGAACAATTAAATCAAAATCTCTTGGGGTGTGACTGGACATCAGTAATTATTAAAGCTTTATAGGTGATTTCAGTGTGCAGCCAAGGTTGAGAATCATTAATGTAGTGGAAATAACGCTGGCCTGAGTTACTGAAATATAGTTCTAACCCAAGCCCTGGCACTATTTTATTTTAATGAATTAGTGGAATGTCTCAATGAGAAATTAATTAGTATGCTACACTTTCTTCCTTCCAAAGCAAGAATTTTTACTGTCTTTTGTGGGGTGGAAGGATGCCTGGGAGGCTCTAAAGTAATGGCATTCTTATTTTCAGTCAGAGATTGTATCCAGGTACAATGGATTGCAGAGTTTATGGACCCTGGGAAACATCAAATGGGGATGGAAAAGGGAACAGTCATGGGGCAAGTCCATTTGGAATTTAAGATGTGCTAAGAGAAACATAACAAAATAAAATGTCTCTTTATTTGAAGAGCTCTTCCTCTACAAATATATTATCTTATATTATGTTCCAACAGAGTAAGGCATAGATATCTAAATACTTTATTTTCTCTCTCAAGGCCTCTTAACTTGTCCAGATTGAGAGTGAATGGATCAACTAAGGTGGTTAAGAGAAAGGTAAGAGAATAAACTAAGGCTTGGCAATTTGGCATGGTGCTGTGGTTGTCCATTTGCTACCACAGGACTAAATTATTTACTCCAGTATAAAGTAGGGCTACTGAATCAGTGACCACATTTTGGTTAGTGACTGGAAGGCTGGTAGCCCCACTCACACTTTCATGGACCACTGGCTAGCTCCAGGGTTAAGGAGTCCACATTTTGGGAGTGTTTTCTGAAAGTATGACTGAAATTCAAATATGATAATTACAGTTATAGAGCACTTAACCCTATTAAGACATTAGCTCACATTAATATGGTTAATTTATTTGACTGACCTGAGGGAATGGACATTGGTCTAGTAAATGTAAATGATGACCAAGGAGCAGGACAAGAATAGTGGTAATTAGGTAATTAGGAAAGGTAGACCTATAGAGACTCAATAAGGAGGGACCTGGGGGACTGGATGGAGATTCTGTTCAGTGAGAATTTCTTTCTTTTTTACCTCTTTGATTCTAAAAGCATACTTAATCACCAGCGAAAATTTAGAAATGCAGAAAAGCATTAAAAAAACTAAACTAAAATCACTTTGTAATCTTTTCTGCCAATTCCCAACAATTTCTGGTCCGTTGTTTCTGTTAATTTATCAATACAAAGTCCTTTGGCAACAGAAATAAATTTTAGTATTTATTTCTAATATTTGCTTATGGTGCTGTTCTATGACTCTAAGATGGTCACTGCCCAAGTGCAATAATTGTCAACTGGTTTGCTGATGGGCCTTCTCAGGGATGCTGAAGAAATGTGGACAGTGTGTCAAACTAAATTGTGGTGTGACTAACTGTACACACTCTGATGGTTGACGTCTTTCCTGAAATACGAGTAAGAACAGAGAGTAATTACTGACTGTGGGAGGGAAGAGATATAGCATAATCAAGACTGTGCTTGCTTTCTGGAATGTTCTCTAGAATGTGAAAGAATATTGTCTCTCAAATATCTAAGAAAACACTATCAAATCAGTCAAAATATCTACAATTAAAAAATAACCGTACTGTATAATGACCCAGAAAAAGTGCAATAACTATGAGTGATATTTAAATATGGAGAGATGTTGTTTTTCCTAAGTGATTGTATTCTCATTAATAGTGATTTTTTCCCAGAGGTTTTTTCCCCCAATTTTTAAGATCCCATAATAGTGCACTACTAAACTCAAAGGGCTCAAATCCAGTCATTGAACACAAGATTAATAATTCCTACCCTAAGGAATGAAGGAGAGAATTACTTCGCTCAGGCTGCCATACACAATTCCTCAGGCTGGATGGCTAAAACAGCTGAAATTTATTTTTGTACAGTTGAGGAAGCTGGAAGTCTAAGATCAAGGTACCTCCGGATTGGCTTCTGGTAAGGCCTCTCTCTTCCTGGTTTGCAAATGGCTGCCTTCTTGCTGTGTCCTCACATTACTTTTCCTCTGTATGTGTATCTCTGGTGTCTCTTCCTCTTCTGTAAGGACACCAGACACACTGAGTTTAGAAATACTCTTATGCCTTCATTTAATTTTAATTACCTCCATAGAGGTGCTATCTTCACATATAGTCATACTGCATGGTTAGGGCTTCAAATTAGCAATTTTGGAGGGACATAACTCAGTCTATAACAGAGTACATGATTTTTGCATATTGAAGGAGAAGGTGAGGTTTATATTAGCCTTGGTGCACTGGTGGACAGGACTATATATATATATATATATAATAAACAAAACCATTTTTTTGGAACAACAATCTGGGTTTAAGTTTAATCAGAACATAAGATTTTTGAGGGAGAGATTTTGGATGTAGGTTGAAAAGAGAGGTTGGGACAAAGTTGTAGAGCCTTGGAGTACTGGGGTGAGGCTGTGTCACTTGATTTGGCTGAGAGTAGCTGTGAGCCACTGAAGAATTTTGAGCTGGGGAATGACATGGGTCAAAGCTGCACTATAAGCAGATGATGCTGGTGAAGAACAGCTCGGAGGATGGGGCATAGAAGATGGGAAGTGAGGAGGCCAGTTAAAAGACGACGTGGATGGAACTAGAGGGTATCATGCTTAGCGAAATAAGTCAATCGGAGAAAGACAACTATCATATGATCTCCCTGATATGAGGGAGAGGCGATGCAACATGGGGGGTTAAGGGGGTAGGAGAAGAGTAAATGAAACAAGATGGGATTGGGAGGAAGACAAACCATAAGTGACTCTTAATCTCACAAAACAAA
>PJEN01026282.1:0-14829 GCA_004024605.1 Pteronura brasiliensis | reverse complement strand
CCCTGATGGCTAGTGATGATGAACATTTTTTCATGTGTCTGATAGCCATTTGTATGTCTTCATTGGAGAAGTGTCTGTTCATATCTTCTGCCCATTTTTTTAATATGATTGTCTGTTTTGTGTGTGTTGAGTTTGAGGAGTTCTTTATAGATCCTGGATATCAACCTTTTGTCTGTACTGTCATTTGCAAATATCTTCTCCCATTCCGTGGGTTGCCTCTTTGTTTTGTTGACTGTTTCCTTTGCTGTGCAGAAGCTTTTGATCTTGATGAAGTCCCAAAAGTTCATTTTCGGTTTTGTTTCCTTTGCCTTTGGAGACATATCTTGAAAGAAGTTGCTGTGGCTGATATCGAAGAGGTTACTGCCTATTTTCTCCTCTAGGATTCTGATGGATTCCTGTCTCATATTGAGGTCTTTTATCCATTTTGAGTTTATCTTTGTGTACGGTGTAAGAGAATGGTCGAGTTTCATTCTTCCACATATAGCTGCCCAGTTTTCCCAGCACCATTTATTGAAGAAACTGTCTTTTTTCCACTGTATATTTTTTCCTGTTTTGTTGAAGATTATTTGACCATCGAGTTGAGGGTCCATATCTGGGCTTTCTACTCTGTTCCACTGGTCTATGTGTCTGTTTTTATGCCAGTGCCATGCTGTCTTGGTGATCACAGCTTTGTAGTAAAGCTTGAAATCAGGTAACATGATGCCCCCAGTGTTATTTTTGATTTTCGACATTTCCTTAAGCGATTCGGGGTCTCTTCTGATTCCATACAAATTTTAGGATTATTTGCTCCAGCTCTTTGAAAAATACCGGTGGAATTTTGATCGGAATGGCATTAAAAGTATAGATTGCTCTGGCAGTATACACATTTTAACAATGTTTATTCTTCCAATCCAAGAGCATGGAATGGTCTTCCATCTTTTTGTGTCTTCTTCAATTTCTTTCATGAGTTAAACTGGTAATTTTTAACAACTGTGTCATATTCCATTTTACATGGGAACAAAAATTTCTTCAATCAATTTCAAATTGATGTGAATTAAGGCTTTATTTCACTGTCATCAACAACAATCAAATAAGCTTACACCTACTTATACTTGTCTGACTATCTCACCGATTAAATTCTTAGGAGATGGAAGGTTGGTGTATTCTTTATTATGGCTTTTGACACACTAGCATTTGACTTGGGAATTAGAGACTTGGATTTGAATATTAATTCTATCATTAATAATTGTAATTTTAGGCATGATGTTTAATCTTCCTGCATTTTAGTTACTTCATATATAAAAAGGGGATATTACTCTGTTTTCTTTATCTCGTAAGATTGTTGTAAGTACTAGTTAGAGTATTTTACAGAATGCAACACTCAAGATTCTTACATATACTCAATAGGAGCTCCTGGGTAGTTCCATTGTTAAGCATCTGATTCTTGGTTTCAGCTCAAGTCTTGATCTCAGGGTTGTGAGATTGAGCCCTTCGTGAGGCTCTGAGCTTAGCAGGAGTCTCCTTCTCTCTATATCTCTCCACTGTCCCTCCCCCTACTCACACACTCTCTCTCTAAAATAAATAACTAAATCTTTTTTCAAAAAAAGAATCCTACATATACTCGTCAAACACAAGGCCTTCTTAGATTTAAGTTTACATAATGCCTTGAATATAGTAGATTAAGGTACAGTGATAGGTTTTATTTCATACACTATCTCTGACTAGTTTTTGGACTAATAGCATTTTGAGAAAAATCCTGATCTTAACAGGAAAAATGCCCAATTTGTTATACCAGCAGTGGATTCTTCATAGCTGGGGTGGCTAAAAAGGGAGAGAAGTGCCAGTCCTAAGTGAGATATATCATTTAATAAATATGATAATTAAATATGCAATCGAGCTTAGACCATCTCCCATATCCTTAATATACAGAAGAACATGCAGAACTGTGTAGTACTTGGAAAATATACTTTTTTACAAAGGTGACACTGGTGTCAGAAGATGCAAAGTGTTCTACCTTAAATTAAGCTAGTGTTTAGATGGGATTGTGAGGGAGACAAACCATAAGAGACTCTTAATGTCACAAAACAAACTGAGGGGGGGCCGAGGGGAAGGGGGTAGAGAGAGGGTGGTGGGGTTATGAACATTGGGAAGGGTGTGTGCTATGGTGAGTGCTGTGAAGTGTGTAAACCTGGCGATTCACAGACCTGTACCCTGGGGCTAATAATACATTATATGTTTATAAAAAAATAAAAAAAATTAAGGTGGTGTTTGAATGGCCAAGTATAAGGAAGTTATAGAAATTCAGAGACTGAGAATATTTAACATCTTGTCAAGAATTTAAAATATGGTGGGATGGCCTGGGTGACTCAGTTGTTAATCATCCAACTCTTGATTTTGGCTTTGGTCATGATCTCAGCTTCATAGAATTGAACCCTGTGGGCCCCTCCATGCCAGCAGGAGGGAGTCTGCTTATTCTTCTTCCTCCTCCTCTATCCACCCCCTACCCCCACTCTCTCTCACAAATAAATGAAATCTTAAAAAACAAAAAAGAATTTAAAATATAGTAAATATTTAAAGGACATTCCTCAGCAATGATTTTCCATATGTCTAATTAATGTACATATGAAGTATGTTGTTCATTTATTTTAAAGATTTATTTTTTTTGAGAGGCAGAGAGAGTTTGCAAGTGACAGTAGGAGCAGAGGGAGACAAACTTTAAGCAGATTCCCCACTGAGCTCAGAGCCCTATGCCGGTTGGATCTCAGAACTCATGAGATCATGACTGAGCCAAACCAAGAGCCACATTCTTACCCAACTGAGCCACCCAAGCACCCCTACCTATCTGTTCTCTTTAGATTCATCTAAGGTTGGATGAACTGGATTTGCAAAGCTGGGGCTAGGTTGCATGACTTCTATTTCTGGCAGATGAGTGAATCCATGAGTTTGTGAATGAGTCATCCTCTGGAGGTCACAAGAATGGCCTCTGTAAAGCCTACAGTTTACACTGTCCACACAAAAGAAAGTCAACCCCTGCTTCTCCCTATTTGCTTTTAAAATAAAGAATACTACCCTCAGTTAACTGGTAGTTTTTGTAAAAATCACCCAATCTGCTTGGTTGTGGCCAGTTTTTCACTAACTGCTTCATTCTGTTTAATTTATGTGTTACTGGATCAACAGCTAACTCGATTCTTAACAAACAGAACTAAACTGTGACACTTTTCCTTTCTATTTCTGATTGTAATCTTTGGCTGTAAGTTGTTATAAACTGTGTAGATATGATCAACTGACAAATAATAAGAGCTGTATATTTTCTAGTAAACCTGTGAGATTACTTTTTCATGGACTTCCAGTAAAAAAAAACAAAAAAACAAAACATAAATACAAATCCTTTTTTAAGGGTCCAGGTAAAAAGTGTTTGTAATTAAAAGAGCTAAAAGAATTACTATACACACTTTGATGCATTGATTTAAACAAATAAAATAGTCATATTGGATGTGTACATTTTCAATTGCCAAAATATCTTAATATTGCCTTACAGTGATATGATGAACCACTTTTCATCAAGTAAAACACATGCATGTAAAAGTGCTTAGATGTTTATTGCCTGCTCTGAACCTCTAAGGGTCTGCCTAGTACTGTGTATTGGACCACAGATCTTTATGATCCAAGAAACAAAAATGTTGATTTGAGGATAAGGCAGACACCACAGCTTCTCATTTGGAGTTGTGTTTCTTTGGTTTTGAAGATATTAGGCTGGATGGCTCTCTGTCTTTGGCCAGAATGTCTCACACACTGCCAAATGTCTAATGGAAGCTGAGTTAATGAGAGAAATAAGCATAGTAAACAGGTTCACATCTTTGTTCTACACTGGGAAATCAATTTTCTCTTTGAGCTTCATTTTCCTTATCTGTAGAATGGATTAGAGACACATATCACACAGGTGGATGAGTTGTCAAAACTAAAAGCAATATAGCGAACATAAACCCCACTGTATAGGAGGGGCTCAGATTTTTTTTCTCCAAATTTCTTTCTTCTAACTTATGGGGAACACATTAAGGCAGGCTACCAAACTAAAATCTCTATTTTCAGAACTTCATGGAATTGACCAGGCCAAGATTTTTTTTTTTAATGTCACAATCACAAAACCATAAGTAAAGGCCTTCCCAGGTAGGGAGAAGTACCATCCTATCTCATTTCTACTAGTACTTCCTAGCTATATTAGTCCCAAATAGGATAGCCAGATTTATCAAATAAAAATACAGAGTACATACAATATTTAGAACATAGTTATACTAAAAAAAAATTTGTTTCTCTAAAATTCAAATTTCAGAGGGCATCCTGTATTTTATCAAAAACTCTAACCTAAATTCCTTTACACATTTTCTGCTAAACCTACTGCTATTTTTGAGCGTAACCTTGATTTTACTATTCCATTTAGTGTCAATTTGATTTTTTGATACTAAATTTCATTGGTTTATTTATACCTGATACACCACTTCTCCATTAAGGATTTGCCACACAAAAAATTTGATGAATTGAACTCTATCTTTTTAAGGAATGCTAATGTTACCATTCTTATAAAACTGAATTTAAATGGTCTAAAATAAGACCTCAATTTAGTTTTTTCATTATTTTAAATCACAAAACAATAAATCTGTAAGTCAATATCCTACATACTATCCGTTACTATTTAATTCACTTAGCTAGCTTATTATCTGTCTTGTTATAAATTATATATTCTTACCACCTAATGTTGATTGTTATACTGTGTCTCCTCCCTTTGTCCTTTATCTTCTCTTTCTTACTCAAACTTTAATTTATTTTTTTCTGCGAGTTTTAATATTGTGAAATTGAATGATTTGTACCATCTTTTCTCTCCAGGCCATAAACAGAGGTGGAAGTTCTACTCGGGAAGTATGTTGATGTTGAAGGGACTTATGCCTCAGAGTTGCATGGGTCCAGAGTTTCTCTGTGGTAAACTAGGGGTAGTTAATCCTAAAGACACAGGGAGACTCAGAAGATCTGGGTGTTTCATAGTTATTCTCTCTCTGAAGCAGCTGTAACCTAATGGAAAGAACACTGGAATTGTCATCTAAATCTTTATATTCAGGTCCTTGTCCTGAAGCCAAACAGTTCTGAGTTTTTTTGCAATAATGACTTGATACTCTGAATTTCACTCTTCTTGATATAAGAATAATATAAGATATAAGAATAAGATATAAGAATAATAATATAAGCCTTGATATAAGAATAATAATATAGCCACAAATAATTGCTCTAAAAAATAAAATTATAGTAATGAAAATTACTTACAAACTATGAAGTATTATACTAATATTAGATATTAATTTTATGATATTAACTTATATTTTTAATTTATAGGACATTGTTCAGATCTTATAGATACATATACTTGCATATATATGTATACGCATATATTATATGTACTAATAATCATTTACCTTAAGATACTTGCTTTATATATCTTCACTATTTGTTTTTAATTCATCATGAGCAAAGTGATATAAGACATATGTCATATGAGTTCTTTTTCCATCCATTAAATTGATAAAATCTAATTTTCAGGAGAAAATGAAATAACAAAGAAAAGAATACTATAGAGAATTCCAGAGACTTCAAGAACATTCTCTACTCTTTCAGCAGAACAAAGGACAAAACAAGTAAGTTTTCATTATTTACCAGGCATTAACAATTGATTAATTCTGCTTGATTGCCTGTCATTACCCTCCATGAGCTATATTGGCGGAGGGCAAGCCTCCACTCAGAACCTGGAAAAAGGGCACCCAAGGGTCTCTTCAATCAGAAGAGATGCGCTGTTGAGACATGAGTGAAGCTGGAGTTCCTGTTAATAGATAGAATCTATTTCTGTGTCTCCATCATTGCTCAGGACCTCTATCATTCTGCTCTTGACTCTGTTGCAAAAGAGCCAAGCCCTGGCTGATTATAATTCTGCAGTGAAATGCAATACTCATCTCAAATTTTTGTCTCAACTGATTACTGTTTTGTAACCCTTGCATTCTTCAGAGAACCATGCATTTCAATCCATGCTAGACATAAAATATCTGCTTTGACAGTCTTTGATTGTACTTAAATAGTACAGATTTTAAATAATCAAAAAGGGCTTATATAATAGAATTTGGGGTCTTAGAAGTGCTTCCTGTCAGTAAGGATGAGAAGGAAGGAGAAAGTTTTCTTAAAAATAAGATCATGGGGGAGGGAGAAAAGACGGTGGAGGAGTAGGGGACTCTATTTCAACCGATCCCCTGAATTGAGCTGGATATCTACCAGACCATTCTGAACACCCAATAAATCAGCCTGATACAGAAGAAGATATATCTGAATCTCTACAAACAGAACATTTCTGGATGTTGGTCTTCAAGGTATGAAGAAGGGAGCCATGATTCTGCGGGTATATATCAGAAGATAAATGGAAGAGGGAAGGAGCCTCCAGAATCCTCTGCTGCCTGACCTTAAAAGCCTCCCACACATGGGATGGGCACAGACTTGCTGACTGGTAGCAGTGGGGAAAGAACTTTAAGGCAGTCCCCGGACTGAAACCAGGAGCTGTGGGGGTGCGCTCATGAACTGGGGGTGGCTGGCGGTTTTAGAAGCACAAAGGGAAGAGATGTCTCCAGCCCCGAGAGTGAGGGCTGGGAGTGCTGCTGTGGGGTGCACAACCCAGGACACTGAAGTTTTTAGCAGCACAGACAGAAATGAAGACAGTGTAGCCTGGGGAGCTTAGTGGAGAACAGACTGCTATCTCTCTGTTCTGAGACAGAGGTTTGGATACTGTCATTTCTGCTTAGACTCTTGGAAGAGACGCAGAAAGATGCCAAGGAAAGCTGCCAGAGAACAAAGGTCCCCCCAAACCAGTTTTCACTGAGCCTATCCCCCCCACAGGGGACAGGGCAACTCTGCTCAAACAGGGTTGCCTGAGTAACAGTGCAGCAGGCTCCTCCCCCAGAAGATAAGCTGGAAGAACAAGAGGCCTACAACCCTAAGGTCCCTATAAAACAGATGCATCTTGCTTGGGTTGTGAATAATTTGGACTCTGTACATTCCCTCAACTCCTCACTCCTCAACAGAATGACTAAGAGGAGGAACCGCTAACACAGGAAAGATTCAGAGACTGTGACCTCTGCCATAGAACTAGTGGATATGGATATAAGCAAGATGTCGGAAATAGACTTCAGGGTAACAGTTATGAAGACAATAGCTAGGATGGAGAAAACCATTAATGGCAACATAGATTCTCTAAGGGCAGAAATGAAAGCTAATCAGGCAGAACTTAAAAATGCTATCAGTGAGATCCAGTCTAATCCAGATACTCTAAGAACTAGGGTAAATGAGGCAGAAGAATGATTTAGTGACCTAGAAGACAAACTAATAGAAAGGAAGGAACAGAAGGAGGCCTGGAACAGTTTAAAATCCATGAAAACAGAATTAGAGAAATAAATGATGCCATGGAACATTCCAGTGTCAGAATTATTGGGATCCCTGATGGGGCAGAGAGAGAGAGAGAGAGAGAGAGAGTGAGGACTAGAAGATATATTTGAGCAAATTGTAGTTGAGAGTTTCCCTAATCTAGGGAATGAAACAAGCATTCATGTCCTAGAGATAAAGAGAACGCCTCCCGAGATCAAGGAGAACAGACCAACGTCCCGACATGTAATAGTAAAACTTGCAAATCTTAGAGCCAAGGAAACCATCTTAAGGGTGAAGAGATTGCTTACATATAGAGGGAGGAACGTCAGAATAATGTCATACCTGTCCATAGAGACCTGGCAAGCCAGTTAGGGCTGGCAAGACATATTCAGGGTACTAAATGAGAAGAAGATGCAACAAAGAATACTTTATCCTGAAAATATTCATGTCATTCAGAATGGATGGAGATATAAAGATCGTCCAGGACTGGCAGAAACTGAAAGAATATGTGACCACTAAACGAGCCCTGCAAGAAATATTAAGTGGTGTTCTATAAAAGGGGAAGACCCCAAGAGTGATATAGAATAGACATTTGCAGAGACAATCTATAGAAACAAGGTCTTCACAGGCAACATGATGACAGTAAAATTGTATCTTTCAATAATCACTCTCAATGTGAATGGCCTAAATGCTCCCATAAAATGGCACAGGGTTGCAGACTGGATAAAAAGATAGGACCCATCCATATGTTGTCTACAAGAGACTCATTTTGAACCTAAAGATACATCCAGACTGAAAGTGAAGGGATGGAGAACCATCTTTCATGTCAATGGACCTCAAAAGAAAGCTGAGATAGTAATTCTCATGTCAGACAAATTAGATTTTAAGCTAAAAACTGTAGTTAGAAATACAGAAGGACACTATATCATTCTTTTTTTTTAAATATAAAGATTTTATTTCTTTGTCAGAGAGAGAGGGAGAGAGAGCAAGCACAGGCAGACAGAATGGCAGGCAGAGGCAGAGGGAGAAGCAGGCTCCCCGCCGAGCAAGAAGCCAGATCTGGGACTCGATCCCAGGATGCTGGGATCATGACCTGAGTCAAAGTCAGCTGCTTAACCAACTGAGCCACCCAGGCGTCCCACACTATATCATTCTTAAAGGGTCTATCCAACAAGAAGATCTAACAATTGTAAATATCTATGCCCCCAACATGGGAGCAAGCAACTACATAAGCCAACTGTTAACCAAAATAAAGAGACATATTGATAATAATATGATAATAGTAGGAGACCTCAACACTCCACTCTCAGCAATAGACAGATAATTTAAGCTGAAAATCAACTAAGAAGTAAGAGCTTTGAGAGACACACTGGACCAGATGGAACTCATAGATATATACAGAACATTCCACCCTAAAACAACATTCTTATCAAATGCACATTAAACTTTCTCCAGAATAGACCATATACTGGGTCACAAATCAGGTCTCAATTGATATCAAAAGATTGAGATTATTCCCTGCATAGTCTCACAACACAATTCTTTGAAACTGGAACTCGATCACAAGAAAAGGTTTGAAAGAAATTAAAAAACTTGGAAGCTAAAGACCACCCAGCTTAAGAATGTTTGGGTCAATCAAAGAACTTAAATAATTCATGGAAACCAATGAGACTGAAAACACATTGGTGCAAAACCTAAGGGCGAAATACAAAGCCATCCAAGCCTCACTCAAAAAAACAGAAAAATCCCAAATACACAAACTATCTTTACATGTTAAAGAACTGGAGAATTAACAACAAATTAAGCCTAACCCATGCATAAGAAGGGAAATAATTAAGATTAGAGCAGAGATCAGTGAGTTAGAAACCAGAAATATAATAGAACACATCAATGAAACTAGAAGCTCATTCTTTGAAAGAAGTAATAAGATTAATTAATTAATATGATTAATAAAAGTGACAAGGCTAATCCAAAAGAAAAGAGAAAGGACCTAAATTAATAAAATTATGAATGAAAGGGAAGACATCACAACTAATACCAAGGAAAGAGAAACAATTATCAGAAATTATTATCAATAACTATATGCCAATAAATTAAGCGACCTGGCAGAAATGGATGCCTTCCTGGAAACTTACAAACTGTCAAGACTGAAACAAGAAGAAATAGACAATCTAAATAGACCAATAACCAGTAACAAAATTGAAGCAGTGATCAAAAACCTCTCAAAAAACAGAAGTCCAGGGCCAGATGGCTTCACAGGGTTATTCTACCAAATATTTAAAGAAGAAATAATACCTATTCTACTGAAACTGTTCCAAAACATAGAATCAGAAGGAAAACTTCCAGATTTCTGTGAGGTTAGCATTACCTCGATCCCAGAACCAGGCAAAGACCCCATGAAAAAGGAGAATTTCAGACCAATATCCCTGATGAATAGGGATGCAAAAATTCTCAAGATCCTAGCTAATAGGATCCAACAGTACACTAAAAGGATTATCCACCACGGCAGGTGGAATTTATCCCTGGGATGCGAGGGTGGTTCAACATGCACAAATCAATCAATGTGATACCTTGGAATAAACCTAACCAAAGACATAAATGATCTATACTTTAAGAACTAGAGAACACTCATGAAAGAAATTGAAGAAGACACAAAAAGATGGAAAAACATTCCATGTTCATGGGTTGGAAGAATAAACATTGTTAAAATATCTATGCTGTCCAGAGCAATCTATATTTTCAATGCCATCCTGATCAAAATACCAATGGCATTTTTCAAAGCGCTGGAACAAACAATCCTAAAATTTGTGTGGAATGAGAAAAGTCCCTGAATTGCATTGCGTTGTCTGATTTCAAGCTATATTACAAAGCTATGATCACCAAGACAGCATGGTAAGGGCACAAAAACAGACAGATAGACAAATGAAACAGAAGAGAGAGCCCAGGACTGTCAACTCTATAGTCAAATAGTCTTCGACAAAGCAGAAAAAAAAAAAAAACATCCAACGGAAAAGACAGTCTCTTCAATAAATGGTGCAGGGAAAATTGGACAGCTATTTACAGCAGAATGAAACATGGCCATTCTTTTCCACCATACACAAAGATAAACTCAAAATGGATGAAAGACCTCGGTGTGAAACAAGAATTCATCAAAATCATAGAGAAGAACATAGGCAGTAACCTCTTGGACATCAGCTGCAGCAACTTCTTTCAAGACATGTCTCCAAAGGCAAGGGAAACAAAAGTGAAATGAACTTTTTTGGGGCTTTGTCAAGATAGAAAGTTTCTGCACAGGGACTCCTAGGTGGCTCAGTCAGTTAAGCCACTGCCTTTGGCTCAGGTCATGTTCCCAGGGTCCTGGGATTGAGTCCCACATTGGGCTCCTTGCTAAGCGGGGAGCCTGCTTCTCTCTCTATCTCTGACTTCCACTTTGCCTGCTTGTGCTCTCTCTCTCTCTCTCTGATAAATAAATAATTAAAAAAAATCTGCACAGCAAAGGAAACATTCAACAACAACAAAAAAGGCAACCCATGGAATAGGAGAAGATACCTGCAAATGACACTACAGACAAAGGACTGATATCCAAGATCTGTAAAGAACTTCTCAAACTCATCACCCAAAAAACAAATAGTCAAGTCAAAAAATGGGCAGAAGACATGAACAGACTTCTACAAAGAAGACATACAAATGGCTAACAAACACATGAAAAAATATTCATCATCATTAGCCATCAGGGAAATTCAAATCAAAACCACATTGAGATACCACCTTACACCAGTTAGAATGGCAAAACTTGACAAGGCAAGAAACAACAAATGTTGGAAAGGTTGTGGAGAAAGGGGAACCCTCTTGCACGGTCAGTGGGAATGTAAATTGGTACAGACACTTTGGAAAACAGTGTGGAAGTTTCTCAAATAATTAAAAATGGGGCTACCCTATGACCCAGCAATTGCACTACTGGGTATTTACGCCAAAGATACAGATGTAGTAGGAGACGGGCCATTTGCACCCCAATGTTCATAGCAGCAATGTCCATAATAACCAAACTGTGGAAAGAGCTGAGATGCCCTTCAACAGACGAATGGATAAAGAAGATGTGGTCTATATATACAATGGAATATTACTCAGTCATCAGAATGGATGAACACCCAACTTTTGCATCAACATGGACGGGACTGGAGGAGATTATGCTGAGTGAAAGAAGTCAAGCAGAGAAAGTCAATTATCATATGGTTTCACTTATTTGTGGAGCATAAGGAATGTATGGAGGACATTAAGAAAAGGAGAGGAAAAATGGAGGGAGGACTCAGAGGGGGAGAAAAACCATGAGAGAAACAAACTGAAGGTTTTAGAGGGGTGGGGGGTAGGGAATGGGTTAGCCCAGTGATGGGTATTAAGGAGGGCACATATTGCATGGAGCACTGGGTGTTATATACAAACAATGAACCATGAAACCCTACACCAAAAACTAATAATGTACTGTATAGTGACTAACATAACATAACAAAAAAAATAGGATCATGGAATACAGAAGTAGAAGATAACATGGTGATCATCTAGACTCAAAGACTTTGTTTGTAGATGGCAAAAGGGAAACACAGAGGAAGTGAAAGAAGCTAAATGACTTGTACAAATTCATGCAGCTGGTTAAAAACTCTGATTTTGGGGCACCTGGGTGGCCCAGGTTAAGTATTTGACTCTCAGATTATGTATAGGTCATTGGTTGGGGTTATGAGATTGAGTCCTGCCAAGGGCTCTGCACTCAGCCTGGAGTCTGCTTGAGATTCTCTTCCTCCCTCTCCTTTTGCTCCTCCCCTGGTCATGCATGCACTCTCACTTTCTCTCTCTCAAATAAATAAATTAAAAAAACCCAAAAACCTGTGATTTAGATTTCTTATTCCTAATGAATTTTTCTCTCTAATTAAAGATTTTATTTATTTGAGAGAGATTGAGAGCCAGAGCAAGAAAGAGAGTGAGTGAACATGAGCAGGAGAGAGGAGCAAAGGGTGAGGGAGAAGTAGACTCTGCTAAGCAGGGGGCCTGATGTGGGACTCAATCCCAGGACCCTGGGATCATGACCTGAGCCAAAGGCAATGCTTAACCGATTGAGCCACACAGGTGTCCTCTCCACAACTTTTAAAGCTTTTTAATTTAGAATGGTTTTTACATTTTTAAATGGTTGAAAAAAACCCAAAAGATGAATAAGATGAATAATATTTCCTGACATGTGAAATTGTACAAAATTCAAATTTCAGTAGCCATAACTGAGGTTTAATTGAAACACAGCCATGCTCATTAATTTCATATTGTCTATGGCTTCATTCATGTTTACAAATAGAAAGTCCAGTAGTTGTAACAAAGCATATTTGGTCCACAAAGCCTATAATGTTTACTGTCTGGCTTTTCACTGAAAACATTTGCTGGCTCCTGTTTTAGACCATTATCTCTGAGAAAATGCATTCCAATCAAATCCAAGAACAGAAATCCTTCTCAGAAATTAAGTCAATTGCCTTACAAGTAGAGAAGTGCTATCACAGATGAACATAACAGGAGACAGGAGAGCCTATCCTATGTCCACAAATGAACTGAAACAGTTTAAGAAAAAGTTGGGGACATTTGTTTATGCCAGTGACTTCTCCCAATCCATGGAAAAGAAGATAGTGGAATAAAAATGGTCATTATGAAAGGAAGGAGATGCTTTGAAAGAAATGGTTAACAAATGGAAAAAAAAGATTTTTTTTTTCTTCAGAAAGGAAATATCCCTCTGTCTGTACTATATCCTTTAGCTTAGGTTATTGTAGCTCCTCTACCCTGGAGGTTGGTCTACCCTGGAAAATCAGATCACAGCCAGTGCCAAATTGCCCTGCAGTTCTAGACCCCAGAAAAACAAAACAAAACAAAACAAAACAAAACAAAACAAAACAAAAACAGGAAACTCTGCCTGAGGTTCTAGCATTATGACATTAAAAATGTCTATGTGAAGGTTTGGCTGTGTTGGGGAAGATAAAATTTTCCCATCTCTTTTCTATGTTCTTTAGCTTTTTTTTTTTTTTTTTTTAAGATTTTATTCATTTATCTGAGAGAGAGAGTGAGCGAGCAAGAGAGAGAGAACATGAGTGGGGTGGGGGGAGAAGGGCCGAGGGAGGGGGAGAAGTAGATTCCTTACTGAGCAGGGATCCCAGGACCCTGAGATCATGGCCCGAGCCAAAGGCAGACACTTAACTGACTGAACTACCCAGGCGCCCCATTCTTTGGCTCTTCTAATAATTAAATCAACATACAACAGATTAACAGGAGAAAAAAAAAAGCTATTTTGTATGGATGGGAACACCAAAGATATGAGGTTCCCTGACAGGCAGTTGCAGCTGCAGGATATAGGGACCTGGGACTTCAAAAGGGAGGGAGACAATTTACAGGAAGATGGGAAGATCTAAAGTTTGGTGAACAAATTTTGCCATGCAGGTATCCTTTCTGGTGTAAAACGTTATCTCTGGTATTAGCTCTCTTCCTGGTACAGGTCCTCTACCTGAATTCTTTTAGGAAGTTAAAGGAGAGGTAAAACAAACAAACAAACAAATAAATAAAATCTTCCTGTGTCTGTTGGGCTTTGATCACCATTGCCTCAAAATAATCTACCTGTGGCAGGTTTGGGGGTCACATATCCCGTCCCTCTCAACGGCACGAAACAAACAAACAAACAAAATGCATTTGAATCAGAGATAAACATGCCACAAGACAGCAAATGGCCATGTGCCCCTGTCTCTTCTATATACCCTGTTCTATAACAGTTCCCCAAACACTCTTAGAATTTTCCCTTTCTAATACATTTGCTCCAGATGTTTTTGCAATCAGAATTTTCATCCCTTTCTGTAGAAATCCTGTCTATCCTTCAAAACCCTATGGATTTCCTGCTTTTTTTGAGAAAATTCTCCTTGAACTGCTAGTTAGAATCATTCTCTCCCTCTTCTGTCTTTCCATAATTCTTTAGATCCATTTCTATTTCACTCTTTATTCTTCATGTTCAGGTTGTTTCTGTGCATGACTGTAACCACTACTGGACCATAAACTCCTTAACCATAAAACCGTGATCTGCTGTTTGCTGCCCCACATCATTAAGCCCAGTATTTTGAGTATGATGGAGGCACAATGAGTAGCTATGAAAGTGAATCGCTAAAGGCATTTCTCTCCCTTTTCCCATTTACCTTTCTCCAAGGTGGAGATATCTTTAAAAAAAAAAAAAGTGGCAGGAAAGTAATGAGTGCTATTAAAAATCAAGTAGTGAGGGGCGCCTGGGTGGATCAGTGGGTTAAGGCCTCTGCCTTCGGCTCGGGTCATGATCCCAGGGTTCTGGGATCGAGCCCCACATCAGGATCTCTGCTCAGCGGGGAGCCTGCTTCCTCCTCT
>PJEN01026281.1:0-14769 GCA_004024605.1 Pteronura brasiliensis | reverse complement strand
ATTTGACAGACAGAGATCACAAGTAGGCAGAGAGGCAGGTAGAGAGAGAGAGGAGGAAGAAGGCTCCCTGCTGAGCAGAGAGCCCGATGTGGGGCTCGATCCCAGGACACTGGGATCATGACCTGAGCTGAAGGCAGAGGCTTAACCCACTCAGCCACCCAGGCACCCCTGAGGGAGACGATTCTTGATTGTGCAGGACTGTCAAGCGCACGGTCGGACTTTCCATATCGCTGGCACCTACCTCCTAAATGTCAAAAATGCCACCACAGATTTCCCCAGTGCCGAATGGGGGTATTGAACGGCCCTCAGTTAAGAATCGTTGTTACGAAATCACATTGTCCAAGTGGAGAAACTGAGATTCAGAGAGGGTAGGTAACTTGCTTAGAGTTGAACACCAATTTTTTTTTTCACAGAACTGTGACTAAACCCTAGTTCCTATTTTAACTCTCTTAACTGTATTGCGCTGTGAGATTGGTCATGAAAATACTCCAACTATAACCAAAATGTAAAACAAGGAGATATTTTTATTTCTCGTGTCCTAAATTAATACCATGTGTTGGAAAAATTACCCTGAAGAGGTTAAGATGTGGGGGCTCTGGACAGGATTTAAGTCCACCCTTCGTGGACCTTTCACAGCACGAGAGCTGCGTTTGCTGTAATTCTCTGCTGGGCTGCCTTAGCTACGTTTGGAAAATTTCCATGCAAAAAACCTTCACACACACACACACGCGCACACACACACACACACACACACACACAAAAGGCTCAGTATAATCTCAGTAGAATAATTAGTGTTTTATTTTGGTTCGGTATAAATATGTATACATTTCTATTTTTAAATTCTGAAAAGCTCAGTTCTTAGTATTTTTTTTTCTAGAGTTTAATGGGCATGAATACCGTCTTTTGCTGCTTACTGTCCTAAGCATGGCTACTCAAACAGCTCCTGAAAGCAGCTGGAGAACTACCTCCCACAGTCGTGCTGTCCACACACAGCTCAGCCCGTCCCTACAGTCCCAGTGTGAGGCAAGGTACTTAATGCAGTCCGTATGAGATGTGAACCCGGGTCACATCAGCCCAGTGGTGAGCAGGGCCGGTGGCCTGGATGCGGGAGTGCCCCTGAGGAGAGGAGGCTGGGGTTCAGAGCACCCGGGATGAGAAATAACAGCAAGACTTGGACAGGAAAAGGCTAAATATGTACCAGACACTGAGATTATGCTTCTTGCTTTGGACAAGAAAAAGTTTAGATGGGACTAAAAACAAAGCCACAAGGCAAATACATGAATAGAAACATTTAGCAGATGGATAGGGTAAAGGGGGTTCTGAGTGGGTGTTGGCAGAGATTGTCATAGTTCTTGGACTCTATCCAGCTGGATTGATGCTGCTTAAGTATGCAAGACTTTCTTTGTCAGTGTGTGTTAGTAATTAATAGGAAGGATTTTCAGTGGGGCACTCATTTCATCATTAGGTGGCATGGGATTATTTATTCATTTTTTTCATATAGCAGATATTTATTGAGTGCCTACTAAAAGTCTAGCAGTATTCTAAAATGCTGTCGTGAGAAACACAAATACTGCATGATCTCACTTATGTATGGAATCTTAAAAAAAAAAAAACAACCCTAAAAACAAAGAAACCAAATGCTTAGGGTACAGAGAAGAGATTGCTGGTTGCTAAGGGGAGGGGGTAGGGATGGGGCAAAAATGGATGAAGGGAGTTAAGAAGTACAAACTTCCAGCTGTAAGATAAGTACTGGCTGGGGACTCTAGCTAATGATGCTGTATTGTGTGTTTGAGAGCTGCTAAGAGGGTAGATCTTAAAAGTTCTCATGGCGAGAAAAAATTCTGTATTTTTGGTGACAAACGTTCACTGGACTTACTGTGATTATCTCACAAGATATACAGATACAAAAATCATTATGTCTTACACCTGAAGCTAATGTTATGTGGCAGTTACACCTCAGTTTTCAGAAATACTGTAGATACCATGGGGGTGGGTGGGTGAGAGAAAGATTGAGAGAAGAGTTTCCTGTCCCGAGGCTATCCATCTCACTGGGTTTATCGATAGTGGGGGGTGGGAAGTGGGGGGTGAGGATGGTCAGAGAAATCTCGGATAAAATACTGGGTGAGCAGAGACATGAAGGAAGTAAAGGAGAGGATAGGTCCAGGCAGAGGCAACAGCAGGTGTCTCTGTGAGCCTGGGGCAAGCCTAGTATATTCCAGGAACAGCGGAGAGACAGTACGGCTAGAGGGACACAAGGAGGGGGGAGTGGTAGAAGATGAGGGACACAAGGGAGGGGGGAGTGGTAGGAGATGAGGAATGCTTTCATTACCGTAAGTTCGTGTCTCATTAGAAATGTGTCATGGGACTGATTTTGTGATTTTGCAAGAGGAAGACGTAGCTATGGGTGAACCATGTTCTCATGGTTTCAGATCATCTTATGTGTCCCTCTGCCAGTATTGAACCTCTGTTCCCTTTATCCTTTGTCCACATCTCTGTTTATCCTTTTCCATCTGTTAGCGAACTGAATTTAGCAGATGTAGTCAAATAAATCCAGGAGCTAGAGTAGACAGTTGTGGAGGACAAATGCCAGTTCTGAGTACTATTTTTTAAGATGGCCAAGGGACGCGTGGGTGGCTCAGTGGGTTAAGCCTCTGCCTTCAGTTCAGGTCATGATCTCAGGGTCCTGGGATCGAGCCCTGCATCGGGCTCTCTTCTCCATGGGGAGCCTGCTTCCCCCCCCACCGCCTGCCTCTCTGCCTACTTGTGATCTCTGTCTGTCAAATAAATAAATTAATTAATTAATTAAAAAAAAAGATGGCCGACTTGTCTCCTCAAAGTCAGGTTCGCCATGGTCATAAGAGTCATGGGCGCAAGCTAACTTTTCTCCAGGAAAGGAATCCAGGCCTCTCAGCTCCTGAATCCTCCCTCCTAGAGTCTCTCTTAATATTTCCCTATCAAGGCATCTGGGTGGCTCAGTAGGTTAAGCCTCTGCTTTCGGCTCAGGTCATGATCCCAGGGTCCTGGGATCAAGCCCCACAATGGGCTCTCTGCTCAGCAAAGAGCCTGCTTCCTCCTCTCTCTCTCTGCCTGCTTCTCTGCCTACTTGTGATTTCTGTCTGTCAAATAAATTTAAAAAAGAATTTCCCTATCAACTGTGACCTTAGACTGTTCTGCAGAGGGCAGTGTGTCTTTCACAATAATCTGCTTAAAGATGAGCATCTTCTCCTCTCTGATTCCAGGAACTGACTGATTTTACTCCTGATCACCTGATTTTACTTCTCTCCAGTGGCTTGACCATTGCTGATTGGAGCAACTCCTCTGGGCCATGTTAGCATCATACTCGATGTGTACTTTGTGGGAAGTAAATTACAGTAGTCCAGGTGCAATAGGGTCATGGCTTAGACCAAAGGAAAAGCTGTGCAAAGGCAGGAATACTTAGCTTGGCATATCGCCAGGACTCGAGGATGGATAAGCCAGCCGGCGTTGAGGGAGAAGGACACGTTATAGATGACTCTTAGGTTTCTGACTTACCAAACTCAGTGAAAAGTGGAACTACTCACTGAGTCATGTCATCTTAAAAGAGGACCTGGCTGGTGGAGGAAGATTACAAGGGAAAATTGCATTTAAAATGCCTTAGAAAAAATTGAATATTAAGTAGACAAAGGAAGAGATGTGTTTCTGTGGGTCGGAGGAGAGGTTTGGCTCAGAAGTTTAAATTTTTGGAGTCATCAGCATATAGATATGAAATGGATCTTTGGATGCCTTCCGAGGGAAGTCTCTTAGGAAAAAAAATAATAAAGAATGAGAAGAGATCCTCCTATGACTGAATACCAAAGTGCTCCATCATTTTCAAGTCAGGATGTGGAAGAAGGGCCAACCAAAGGACACTGAGTGGGATGGGAAGTAAACCAGGAGAATATGTGGTCACTCTCAGTGTCTTACATTCTGAATTGCTTTATTGAATGAAAAGAACAGGGATGCAAGTATGACTGGTGCCCTGGGGCTTTCTCAGAGGAGTGGGGTAAGCATATTCATGCTTTCAGTTCCATGCACCATGGGAAAATCAAGTTGAGAATTGTTGCCTTGAGTCATGGTGTCTTTCCATTTACAGTAGCCAGATTGATATGAAGTCTTTAAAAAAGATTTCTTTTTAACTACAGCCAGGAAAATTTAAGACTACTAAGAGAAACTGTTTTTTGCAAGCTAAAAAGGATTAATCTTGGCGAATGAGTTGGTGGTGGGAGGGACTATGGGATTTAAAGGGATGGGCTATATAGTATTTTAAATGACGGTGAAATGCTTGAAAAGGAAACTTGTTTTTAAGCAACCGAGTCCCTTCATTCCTGGGAACGTCCTAGCCCGCAGAACATCAGTATTCTGCAGTTTCATCTGAACCATAACTGGGCCAGGCTATGTCATGGCAGAGTCCTGCAGGTAACAGCTTGTCGGGAGGACAGTGCTACCGAGCCAACAGCAGGAGTGAGGGCGGAGGCAGTGAAGTGGCTTTTATAGTTCATACTTAGTGGCAAGTAATGGCTAGTATCATAAAAAATGTTGAGAATGCATTTCTTTTTTTTAAGATTTTATTCATTATCTGACAGACAGATCACAAGCAGGCAGAGAAGCAGGCAGAGAGAGAGAGAGAGGAGGAAGCAGGTTCCCTGCTGAGCAGAGAGCCCAATGCGGGGCTCGATCCCAGGACCCTGGGACCATGACCTGAGCCAAAGGCAGAGGCTTTAACCCACTGAGCCACCCAGGCGCCCCAAGAATGCATTTCTTTTGTGCTCTTGGCTGCTGATCAGCTGGGGCAGCCGATGGTCTTTGCTACACAGTCGCTCTGTCCTATGTAGGAAGCATGACTGGAGATACTTTGAAATGAAGGAAACGACCAGCTTCTTTTCCTAAGGCTGAAGTGGTGCCAGAGTTGGACATTTTGTTTTGTATCCAAGAAAGGAGGGTCCCTGGCAGGTGGGGTGAAGGGGCGAAGGGAGACAGATTGGTTTCCCGAGGGTGTGGCCAAGAAATAGTTCCCTCCCGACCTGAGGATCATCTACAGAAATTGTCTAGGAAAGCATCTGGCTCCCACCGAATGCTTCACACATGTTTGTCGCAGCTGATCTCTTTAACTGTTTCTCTCACAAGGAATAATTACAGGTGACTCGTGATTCCGATCAGTATCTGGCATACTGTTATCAGATCATTAAGTGAAACAAGCAACAACCGAAGAAGCAGTTACATAGTCACACTCGAGCCCAGTATTTGGCATCACATCGTGTGTGTGGTTTATCTTACACCAGTAACCTAGTTCCTCCCAAGCCTGACAATTCTCCAATACTTCTTAGTAGGCAGTTGAGTAGGAATGTTCTGCAAGTGTAGGAATATTGACCTGGTGGTGCTGAGCAGCTGTTTATCTTTCCTAAGACAAGGACAAGAGAAAATGGATTTCAATTGTATAAATTAAACACCTGCTGTGACATCAGATAAAATTTACCTATAAAGATTATTTGGAAACTGACACGATGCAGCGAGATTAAACTTCCAAAGCATAGCTCTGATCTAATAATTCCCTTTGCAGAAAGCTTTAATGGCTCCCCCTTGGCTGGTGAAAAAATTAATCCCTTAATCTGGCTCTGTGATGCTTCTGCCTTTCAAGGTTACATCCAGCTCTTCCGCTTCACAGACCCTAAAACTCGACCTAAGCTATTCTTTGCATGCTACCTTGTTTTTCCTTACGCTGTGCCTTCTAAAGTATATGACCTTGGAGCACCGGGGTGGCTCAGTCGTTTAATGTCTGCCTTCGGCTCAGGTCATGATCCCAGGGTCGTGGAGTTCCTGGGATCGAGTCCCACATTGGGCTCCCTGCTCAGTGGGAAGCCTGCTTCTCCCTCTCCCACTCCCTCTGCTTGTGTTCCTTCTCTTGCTGTGTCTCTCTGTCAAATAAGTAAGTAAGTAAATAAATAAATAAATAAATAAAGTATATGACCTTTTTTTTAACATTCAGGTCCATTCCTAGCCAATCCATCCTTTAAGTTGAACTCAGTTCAAATGTTACCTTTTTCATTAAGTTGTGGTTTATCCCTTCAGAATAACCACATTCTCCTTTCTGCAGAAACTTGGAAGAGTTTTTCTGGTGCTGACACAGGCCAACCATCTCCTGCAATTCTCAGATCCCCAAAGCTATGAAAATAGAAAAGGTATCATAGTTCATTGAAGAGTCAGAATGGACCTAAACTTATTTGGTAGTAAAATTGTACTTGAAGTGATGTGAGACTCTCTCTAGTCTTTATTTATTTTACTTTCCTGTCAATAGTCATGTATTTCAGGGCGCCCGGGTGGCCTAGTTAATTAAGCATCTGTCTTCGACTCAGGTCATGATCCCTGGGTCCTGGGATCAAGCCCTGCATCAGGCTCCCTGCTCAGTGGGGAGCCTGCTTCTCTGTCTTCCTCTGCCTCTCCCCTTGCTCATGCTGTTGCTGGTGTTCTCTCTCACTCTCTCAAATAAGTGAATAAAATCTTCAAAAAAAAGTTGTATGTTTTAGTTCAGAAATATAAATGTGTTTGATCATGGGCTGCAGCCCCAGATGCCACTCAGTGTGTTATTTAATATGCAGTATATGGATCTTATTACTGTTCCAAGACTGAAAATTTATGAAACATGAAATAATCTGTTTCTAAGGTTTTTAGATAGGGATCGTAAACTTGATTGTATTTATGCACATTTTTCTTTCTTTCTTTCTTTCTTTTTCTTTTCTTTCTTTCTTTCTTTTTTTTTTTTTTTTTTTTGGCTGTCTAACATCTCAACAGTCATTCCGTTCTAGGAGAACTGGCCGCTGTAAGTCTGGGGCGGTGGTGGGGATTGGTGTTTCATCGCCGTCGTGGATTGGGTTGTGGCCAGGTGCTTCTACCTCTTCCTCTCTGGTGCCTAGTCATGGAGACATAACCTCAGCTTCCACCAAAGCCTAGGTTATGGTCCCTCCTGGGGCTTTGAATTCTGAGTGACTAATGCAAGGAAACAGGAAAAGTCAGAAATTAATCGGGTGGGAGAGTCAAATGGCCAGTGCCAGTGGTGCCAACAGCAGCTATTGTTGTGGAGTGACACTGGCTGTATTTCTTGCTTCCCAGTCACCTTTGGTTCTTGACTATTTCTGAACCTACTTTGCCAGAGTTCCTGCTGGTTCTGTGAACCAACCAGTGTACTTTCAAGCAACAGTTCCCTTCTGTTAGCCACGGTTTGTTTCTATTATTTGTATCCCCAAATCTTAACTTATCCTAGACTATCTTGTCTTTCCATCTTTGAATGACTTGGTCTATTCAGGCTTCTATAACCAGGATCATAGACTGGGTAGCCTGTATACACAACGAAAATGTATTTCTCATAGTTCTGGAGACTGGAAGTTTGACATTAGGATGGCAGCGTATTTAGTTTCTGATATGGACTCTCTTCCAGGTTGTAGATGGCTGACTTCTTGCTGTACTGTCACATAGTGGAAAGAGCTAGCTAGCTCTCTGGCCTCCTTTTAAGGGCAGTAATCCTATTCATGAGGGCTCCATGCTCATGACCTTATGACTTCTGAAAGGCCCCACCTTCTAATGCCATCACACTGGGATTAGGGTTTATTTTGAGGGAACATAAACATTCAGTCCATAATACCACCCTCATCTAGATTTGAAACTCTTTAAAAATAAGAATCACTGGGATGCCTGGGTGGCTCCGTCAGTTCGTGGTTGTCACTGTCTTCAGCTCATGTCATGATCTCCAGGTCCCGGGATCAAGCCCCACATTGGGCTCCCAGGTCAGTAGGGAGTCTGCTTCTCCCTCTGCCTCTGCCACTCCTCCTACTCATGTTCGCTCTCTCAAATGAATAAATAAAATCTTAAAAAAAGATAAGAATCACATATTTTTTCATCTTTGTATATACTCAGAACCCCTAGTTATAACAGGTAATTGATTACTTTTCTGTATGGTAGTGGTAAGATCATTCTGGTATTTTAGCAAGATCATTCTCTTTGACACATGAAAAATGGGGTAGAAGAGGAAAGGTTGGCATATTACAGTATTGGAATTCTGGGAGGTGATAGTTTTGTGATATATAGTAGAAGTGGAGATGGAGAGAAATTTTATGGGTTTGAGAGAGATTTAAGGAAACAGAGAGGTCAGGATTTGGTGATTGATTGATCATGGTGGATAATGGGTAGGGAGGAAGAGAAATCACTCCCAAATGTCTGGCTTCATTCACTGGTTGGATAATGGTGCCATTAAAAAAGCTAGGAATATAGGAACAGTAGGAGTTTGGGGATGATGAGGAAGATAATTGGGGCAACTGGAATTGTGTTGTGTTTCAGGACCACTGGAGAGGTCCTGTAGACAGTGGGTGATGGGTCTCGAGCTCATTTGGAGTCAAAGATTAGGTATCATCACAATATCAATAAGCGACTAAAAGTGGCTGAGTATGGAGTTGACCATATGGACAGTATGGAGTTCATCTGGGCTTGCTCTTGGCCCTTGAGTTTTTTCTTTTCAGGACAACTGTTTAAAAGCACAAAGAACTCCGGAGTGAAAAGAGGCATCCTTGTTTCTAATTCCACCTCCGTTGCTCATTAAATCTGTAATCTTAGAAAAGTCACTTTTACCCTCTGGGTCTTGGTTGCTACATGTTTACAAGGGAGCTGCTATCTGGCCCAGAAACCTCATAGGAGAGTTGTGGGAATCAAGAGAGTACTTGATATAAAATTGCTTGGGTAACATGGAGGTGTTTGTGGAAGTCACTTTTGCTCTTACATTTTCCATATGCTTCCCTACAGATCCCAGGATCTTTTGAGTTATGTTGGGACCATGTGAATATTCTGGCTAATGAGCTGTGAGTAGGTGTGACACGTGTCACTGCTAAGTCAAAGCATTAAGAGTTCGTGTGCCATCTCTAAGCTCTCTGTTCCTCTTCTTTAGTAACCATGGATACGTTATGTTGAGATGGGGGCATTGTAAAATAGAAGGAGCATCAGTCTCTGAGTCATAAAATGGAGGGAAGGAAACCCCACCTTTCTCATGACCCCCAGTTCACTTTGCATAACTGAGAAATTTTTGTGTCTTAAGTCTCCGTGATTTGGGGGCTATATGTTACTAAAACATATCAAAACCTCTTCTGGTTAATATACTGTTGCAAGCATAAGGCATCATTGCTTGCGATTTTCTGTGGAAGGTAATTTGGGGTGAGGGAGAACTTGGAAGCTGGGGGGCTTGACTAGGACACTGTGGCAGTTAGCCAAGGGTGAGGAGATAAATATTTGGGAATTGGCATGGAGGAGGGAGATAATATGGATGTAAATGATGGTCATTTTGAAAGAAAATGGATAGATAGGGTCTGTGACTAATTAGAATGAGAGGTATGTCAGTAGAAATTGCCAAGGATGATTCAAAGTTTTAAGCCTGACTAGCTTAAGAAAATAAAAGTGTTATTATCAGGGAAAAAGTTATTTGAAATGGAACAGAATTTGATTGGAGGAGGTAGCAGTAGAAAGGGAGGTTCACTTATGGTTATAATTTGTTTGGGTGGAAAGAGGTCACAATTCAAGAAAATGTCTAGTATCCATGCAGAGCTATTAGCAGTGGGACACAAATGAAAAGAAAAAACTGGAAATGTAAATGATATGTGAAGTCATAGTGTGATGCATTTGTTAATACCCCTCATTGGGAAGATGGAATGGAGGATGAGGAATCCATGAGAGAAACTGGTAAAAAACAACTGGGGATGTTCATTCATTCATTCAACAAACGTTTACTAAGCATAAATTATGTGTCATGTATTTACTTAAAGATATTAATTACTCAGCAAACTGGTCATCGTGATTTGAGTCAATTTTATTATCTCAGCACTACCAAGATGGAAGACAGGCATGGTAGTAAAGTCGGTACCCATATCTGAGAAGTTGTTTTACAGACATTCTATTCAGAGCCTACTTAATAAAAGTAATGGATACGATGAAGTAGCCTGCTAAGACTATAGCTATGACTTTAATGTCATTATATTAATGCAGAAATAAGAGTCAGCATGTCACTTATATACTTCGTGATTGTGAACATTACCTAGTCATCTGGATGATATTAGACATTTTCAACATTTTCCTCTTTCATCAACAGAGAGGGAAGACCATTTTAGTTGCATAATGAAAGTTACAGAACGTAGATGTAGCAGATTGTTTTATTTCAAATTCCATTAAACACCTTACAGATACACAAGATCTTTTGAAGAAAAATAGGCACGTTAGCTAAATGTAATTTGACATTAAAATGTATGTTAACAGAGAACCGAGAAACCTGTTTCAAATTAAATCATCTCCAAAGTTCCTTTATAGACAGGAGGGAAATAAAGCCTTTACCACCCAGAAAAATAGGAGGGCAGAGTATTTGCTCTGGCTTTCTATAAATAGGGAGCCAAGCCTAGAATCGTGGGATATGTTGAAGCTACAAAACATTGCTGCTAGTTTGTAAACACTCCCACATAGCTTCTAGCGATAGCCACTTTGAAAGGACCATTCAATATTTTAATTACGACCACAAATCTGAGGCACTTTTTAGCCAGAAATGAGGTCATTTTAGAAATCAACAAGATGATCCTGTAGGTGACAGAAAGCTTACTTTCAGCAGAATGGTGACAAGAATAGAGCACAGAGGGTGTAGAGGGCATCAACAGAAATAAAGAAGGAGGAATGGATTTTCATAAACTAGGTTCTCACCATAGCCCCAAAGATTCTGGGAGGAGAACCCCAGCCTCGCAAATGACCATATTTATTTAACCCTAGGCTGAGATGGCAGTCTTTTGGAAAACTCTCCATATCACATAATTTGTTTGCGCTATCCTTGGGATCCAACTGCAATATTTCCTAGATCACAAGTCCTTTCGTTACTGGTTTTCAAAACTCCAGGCAATATGTGGCCTCTGTATGAGAGAAAGATGAGGTTCCCAGAGTGCCCTTGGGGGGTACTCCTGCAGTAGTGGATGTGGAAATGCACTGGTTCTCTCACTTCTGCCCAGTGGCTGCATCACAGTGCAGCCACCCAGGGTTGAGTGGAATGTTGAAGCTTACCAGAAGATTCGACTTGCTTGGTATAATTTTTAACCCATCAAGTCAGCCAGCCATGGATCACATAAGGGTTGGTTGTCTGAAAGATGAAATCTCTTCTACAAAACCTGCTGGGTGTCAGACATTGTCTAAATATCGAGGGACCACTTTATAGCTACAGATGCAGGCAAGACATTTGCCAGACTGAACTCCTTGTCGCCGTGAATTGTGTTCGTGATGTGAGCAATAAGAGACTTTTTCTCTTTACCTTTGACTAAAGCTTGGCTCTTTTATTTAATAGTGCTTTCTTGATTCTATGGTTATTTTTGAAACAGTAGGTATTCCATATCAGCATTTAATTTATTTCTACAAAATGCCAAGTTTACCTTGAGAAGAAATTTTACCGCGTTTGAACATTAGCTAAAATAGCACAAACCAAATATCCCTGTACTAAGAAAATAACCCCAGGATGGAGGGGAAGCTTTGCTCCTCAGCCAGTAAATCCTGCTTGCTAAGCCATAGTGTGCATAAGGCTTTCCCACACATCTCCTGTTGCTACGGAAACCTCTTTCAGTGTCTGGGCTCTACACAGCTGACTCATTTCAAAGTCTGGCTCTCAAACTCTCCGCTCACAGCTTAGAGAGACAAGTGGAAACAAAGAAAAACACAGAAACAATGAAATAGCAATATATACCATTTCATTAAAAAGTCACTATGTGTCTTGATGTATGGGGAAATGGTTAAGGTCATGCAGATCACCAGTTGCTACAGACTGCAGGAAAGGTACTGTGGAGACACAACAGAGGCCACGGTCGCTAAAAAGACATTTCTGTCCCTTGGACTTAGTGACAAAGAATAAAACTAAAGCCTAACGAGAGATTCTCAGTAATTCCCTCTTATCAAAACAGTCTAACCAGACGCATAGGTAAGCATAAGCTTAGAGCTGGAGCAGCCAAGTAAGCTAGCGTGGGGAGAGAAGAGGGCGGGTAGAGGTATCTTAGAAAACCCCACAGGGTTCTTAGGAAGTGTCCAAACAAAGTTCGAAGGCCTATCTTCTTTTTTTTTTTAATTTTATTTATTCACTTGACAGAGAGACACAGCAAGAGAGGGAGAAGGAGAAGCAGGCTCCCCACTGAGCAGGGAGCCCAATGAAGGGTTTGATCCCAGAACCCTGGGATCATGACCTGAGCCGAAGGCAGATGTTCAATGACTGAGCCACCCAGGCACACCTCGAAGGCCTATCTTCTAAGCATGTTCTAAAGAGGCCTTCCTGTTTTAGTCTCTGTGGCCCTATTAAGTCAGCATATTCAGTGAATACACAGAGGTATGCTTGGAATTTCAAACTCAGGAGCTAAATGTCCCAGCTCTCATCCCTGTCGACTAGCCCAGAAGATCTGGTAAGATCTTCTATATTTTTTACATTTACAACTAATAATAGTCACAGGGAGTAATGGAACTTCAAATCTGAACTCAGGAAAAAGTGATTTACTCTTACATACTGAAGATCAACTTTTGTTTGATAGTGAGAAACTTCCTTTTAAAGACCTAGTTTGCTATGGTAGAGATTAGGGGAAAAGTGCTGCCATGTGGACATGCCTTCACATTTTAATGTTGAGAGTTATATATGTAGTAATACATAAATGGCATATAAAAATAGATACATAATCTTTGTATTTTATGTACATTTAGAAGAATTATTTAGCTTTTGTGAAATTATATTGTCTGTTATCTTGTGCCTTTGAAAGTACTGGTCACAGCATAGCACAAATGAATATTTAAACATCAGTTTGTTCTATTTACCAATACAAATTATTTGTGAGTTTTTAAAAAGATTTTATTTATTCATTTGAGAGAGAGAGACAGACAGACAGACAGACAGAGAGAGCCCAAGCAGTGAGAGAGGCAGGGGAAGAGGGAGAAGCAGACTCCCCACTGGGCAGGGAGCCCAATACGGGGCTTGATTCCAGGACTCTGGGATCATGACCTGAGCCAAAGGCAGATGCTTAACCATCTGACCCACCCAGGCACCCCTAATTGTGACTTTATTTTATTTTGAAAAGGAGGGAAGGGATTGAGGGGTAAGGGAGAGAGAGAATCTTAGGCAAGCACCATGCCCAGCGGGGAGCCCAGTGTGGGGCTCAATCTCACAACCCTGAGATCATGACCCGAGCCAAAATCAAGAGTCAGACGCTTAACCGACTGAACCACCCAGGCACCCCTATTTGTGACTTCGCTGTGGGAAAATGCAAGTCTATAATACATGCCGTCAAAATAACATCTTGCGGAAAAGATGCAGAAAGAATCATTAACCAAAGCATATTGAGTCTACATAATATCCCAAGCATTGCTCCCAGACGGGCAGAGTGTGAACGGCAGTAAGCAAGGCTTGGACTTTAATAAAAATTATAACTCTAGGGAAATCATTTTGTGTGTGTGCAGACTTTGATGCCAGGTAATTGGCATGCCCAGTTTATTGTTCATCCAGTGCATTGCAGTTAAATTAATGGGTTCTGCTGGTGATCCTTGAAAGGCTAACCAGGCTGGTAAATCAAGGGAATGCTGTTGAACCAAGATGCCTGGAATTCGGCAAAAAATGCTATAATAGGCTGAATAATGGCCCATCAGATACATTCGCATTCAGAACCTTAGTATCTGTGAATCTGTTAATTTACACAGCCAAGAGGATGTTGCAGGTGTGATTAAATTAGGGACCTGAGATGGGGAGATAACATGAAATACTCAGGTGGGCCCAGTGTAATCAGTCTTATAACAGGAAGCAGAATTAGGGCCAGAGAGAGGGGGATTGTGATAATAGAAGCAGAGGTAATGATGCTCTGGAGATGGTTGAAGGGGCTGGGGTGGCAAGGAGGGGTGGCATTCTTTGAAACCTAGAAAGGACAAGGAGGTGTATTCTCTCCTCGAGTCTCCAAAGGAAATGAATGCAGCCCTGCCAATACTCTGATTTTAACCAAGTCAAACCCACTTTAGACTTCTGGCCTTCAGAATTGTAACATAATAAATTTGTATTGTTTTGAGCCACTAAGTTTTTAGAAGTTCACTATAGCAGCAATAGTAGCTTAACTAATACAGATGCTCATTAAATTCAGTGACAAATGTCACTGTCGCCTTAGGAACAAGAGGGAGAAATATGGCCTAGATGATAGGATAGGTAGGTAGGTAGGTAAGTGGCATCACACCTGGTGGAAATCTACATAGTACGAATGGAGCAATGTTAACATAGGTAGAGAATGCCGCTGACATACTAGCTGGCTTTGTGCTTGGCTTTGGCCCTTTTATCGGTTTCTCTGGAGACACAGAAGGCAGATGGCTTGGATGGATCTCAAGGGAATTGTGCTGAATGAAAACAACTCATCTCAAAAGGTTACATGCTGTATGATTGCATTTAGATAGCTTTCATTTTTTTGTTGAGGTGAAATTCGCATAACATAAAATTAACCATTTTGAAGTGTACATTTCAGTGGCATTTCGGGCATCCATAATGTTGTACAGCCACCACCTGTATCAAGTTCAAATCATTTTCATCACCTCACAAGGAAACTCTGTACCCATTAGGTGGTCACTCCCCATTCAATCCTCCTCCCAGCCCCTGGCAAAACCTACTTGCTTATTTATTTATTTATTTATTTACAGCATAACAGTATTCATTGTTTTTGTACCACACCCAGTGCTCCATGCAATCCGTGCCCTCCC
>PJEN01026279.1:0-14823 GCA_004024605.1 Pteronura brasiliensis | reverse complement strand
TCAGCCAGCCTTTTCTTCAGTCATTTCCTTCAACTGACTTCTCTGAAGTTATGGGTGAGGAGCACAGCGTGGGCTTCCTCTCACAGTTCATTAATAATGGTAAAGCACTATTCTAGGAATCAGAACATGCCGCCTCCCATACCCCCTCCCATCCCACCCATTCCGCCCATCGCTGGGTCCTTCTCTTCTTTAGGAATTTTGGTGACTACAACTTCTGCCGTAGTTAACAGAGAGGCCACTCCAGCAGCATCCAATAAAGCAGTTCTTACAACCTTCGTTGGATCAATGATTCCTTTTTCCACCATATTCACAAGATCTCCAAGCATAGCATCATAACCAACTTCTGGGGAACTCTGCATAATTTTCTCAACTATCAACGATCCTTCCACACCTGCATTCTTAGCAATGGTCATTGCAGGAATTTTGAGTGTTCTCTTAATAATTTCTATACCAATTTTTTGATCTTCGTTAATTGGAGTTAATGAATCCAAGGCTGGAATGCACCGAAGCAGGGCACAACCCCCTCCCAGAACAATGCCTTCTTCAACGGCAGCTCGTGTAGCATTGAGCGCATCTGTAACTCTGTCTTTCTTTTCATTCACTTCAACATCACTTGTCCCACCAACCTTCAACACAGCTACGCCATCTGAGAATTTCGCCAAACGTTCATTCAGCTTTTCCTTTTCATATTCACTAGTTGTAATATCTAACTGCTCAATGATTTCTTGAATGCGTTTTTCAATTTGAGCCTTGTCACCTTTTCCTTTTAAGAGCATGGCATCATCTTTGGTCACAATGACCTCTCCGACTTTTCCTAAGTCGTGAGGCTGAACATCTTCGAGATTTAGAGTCAATCCTTCTTCCCCAAAAACTGCACCACCAGTAGCAATAGCCATGTCTTTCAGCTGGTTCTTCCTATTGTCACCAAAACCTGGAGCTTTGACTGCCACAACCTGAAGACCAACTTTTAGCCTATTCAAAACGAGTGTACTCAGAGCTTCTCCATCAACATCTTCAGCAATTATGACCAAGGGCTTACGGTGAGCATTGGCAATTTCAAGAGCAGGTACAATGGACTGGACACTAGAAATTTTCTTTTCACTCAACAGAACATAGGCATCCTGGAATTCACATTTCTGACCTTTTGAGGTATTAATAAAGTATGGAGAAATGTAACCTCGATCAAACTTCATGCCTTCAATAATTTCTAATTCATCATTTAGTGTTTTTCCATCCTTTACTGTGATGACACCCTTTCTTCCAACCTTTTTCATTGCATCGGAAATGATGTTGCCAATTTCTTTGTCTCCATTTGCAGAAATGGTAGCAACCTGAGCAATTTCTTCAGGGGTTGTCACGGGTTTAGACTGCTTCTTAAGTTCAGCAATTACGGCATCAACAGCTAACATCACACCTCTTCTGATTTCCACAGGATTAGCACCTTTGCTAATCTTCTCGAAGCCTTCCTTGGCAATAGAGCGTGCCAAGACAGTAGCAGTAGTGGTGCCGTCCCCAGCCTCTTCATTTGTGTTATTGGCGACATCTTGAACAAGTTTAGCGCCAATATTTTTGTATTTATCTTTTAAGTCAATTGACTTTGCTACGGTCACACCATCTTTTGTCACTTTGGGACTTCCCCAACTCTGTTCAATAATCACTGTTCTTCCCTTTGGCCCCATTGTAACGGCTACAGCGTCGGCTAAAAGGTCTACACCTTGAAGCATTAAGGCTCGGGCATCTGCACCAAATTTTACATCTTTGGCATAGGCCCGAGTGAGATGAGGAGCCAGTGCTCTGGACACTGGCCTAATTTGGCGAAGGACTGCGGGTAATCGAAGCATTTCTGCAGGGCAGCGGCGGAGCGTGCGCACGGTGAGGCAGGCCGTCGGAGACGAGTGAGGGCCAGTCTGAATATATTTTTAAAATTTCTTTTTGTGACAAGATTAGGAAACCAAAAATGGTAAACCACTGGTGGAGGTCTTTGTTCGAAACCAAAATAGTTCTATGAATAAGCTTCTAGTTCTATGATCAGAACTACAAGAACTGTAGTTATTCCACTAAACACAATCAGGAAGGGTGTGTGTGTGTGTGTGTATGTGTGTGTGTAGGGAAAGGCCAAATAGGAAGGACAGAACTTGGAAAATAAGCAGAATGCAGAATTCAGCACAAAGATAAATCCTGAACAAGAGAAAGGTGAGAATATGAACAAATAGGTTACCTTCTACCCCAAAAAGATCTTCATGCAAGGTCTTCATGCTCAAGAGCACGAGATATAATTTTTTTCCTTTACATTTGCATCTCACATGAGTTTTAGGGTTTTTGTTTTGGTTTTTTACAAAACAATGTCATTTAGTAACCTCTTAGAAGTTTCTTAATTATTTTGTATATTTAATTTTTTTTTTTTGGACAATACCTTACTGTCCATAAATTTTTCACTTTACAACATCTATGCATTAGGCTCAGAAAGCGAACTATTTTAGTAATTAAGTATTTCTGCTTCCTAACATTTCATCAATTTTTTGGTTTGAAACATTACTTACATCTTTTCTTAGCATTTAACTTTTCATCTGCTAGTCTTATAACCCTAATTAGATTGCAAATCCTTGTGTCTGATTTTCCTTGTATCCTCCACAGGACAAGTGCAGTGTCTTGTATGTAGATAGTAACTGATCTTGATTTGACTGAATTAGAAACAATATTAGGGTGGAAATCAGAAATAAATAACTTCATTTTAAAGTTAACATGGACCATCTAGAAAGAAATAATAAATGGTACTAGGAACAGATGGAAAATTAATACTCTATCCACTCATTTACTCATTCAAAAATACTGGGATAACTTCCATGTGTCAGGTGCTATTCTAGGCTTTTGGGACAAGTTGATGAACAAAATAGACAAAAATATCTGCCTTCGATAAATAATATATATATGTCAGAAACTAATAAGTCTTATGGAGAAAAACAAAGCAGAGAAGGTAATGGGATGCCAGGGGCAGAAATCTGGGCGAATGAGGTGGATTTTTAATAGGGTAGTCAGGGAAGGTCTCACTCAGAAGGTGATATTTGAGCAAGACCTAGTGGAGGTGGAGAGTGAGCCAAGAGAGCATCCAGGAGAGGAATATTCCAAGTATAAAGAACAAATCTAAAAAGACTTGAGATGGAAGTATCTTAAGGGTGTTGAAAAAACAGCAAGACAGCCCTTGAGGTTGAACATGGTAAGTGACCAGTGTTGTAGGAGACTATCTCAGAGAGATAACAAGCTTGGAGAGAGGTACAGATCATGGAATGTGTTGCAGGCCATTGGAAAGACCTTTTTTTATTTAGGGACAGGGGTGGGGAGTAAGATGTAAACTCAGAAAATTTTAACAACAGAAGTGTTATGATCCTAACTTTTACTTTAGGATCACTCTGCTTTATAGAAACTAGATTTTGAAAGTGTAAGGGAAACAATTCAGAAAGAATGTCAACAATCTAAGCAAGAAATAACAGTGGTTCAGACCATATTGATAGCAGTAAAGATAGTGAGGAGTGATTAGACTCTGGTAATAGAAGTTAGAGTCAACAAGATTTGATGATGTACAGTGTAAAAATAAGACAGAAATCATGGATGGCTAAAGGCATTAAGAAACAATCTCTAAAACTTGGACGTAAGACAAAGGGATGACTGTGTTTCCTTACATATTAGACCACTGCTTCACAGGACCTGAGAGAGATGACTTTATGCTCTAGGTCATCCACCAATGAAGTTATTATTTTAAATAACTTCATTACTATGTAGTTGTATGTTCACTTGTAAACTTTTGTAAACTTTTGTCCAATGAAGATGCAAGTATTTTCTACCTAGTAGAGAAGATAACCTCAACAGATTTCTTGTCTTGAAGATTATTAACCACTCTTGTTTCCAGCTTAGTAAACTTATTTGCCTTGCTTTCCTGACTGACTATATAATTTCTGCTTCTCTTCTGAATCAGCTTTATCTCTGTTGAGTTTTTTATTCTTCTTGCATCTACTTTACCACCCTGCTGTTTCCAACATATGTGAGCTAATAAATTTTTGGCAAGTACTCACTTTATATTTGTATGTCATGTTCCTATCTCTTAAAAAATTATGTTTTGACAAATACTCTGGGTATGAGCAATTGGAAGAATGAAACTGCTATTTAGTAAAGTGGAAGTCTTAAAGGAACAAAATTTGGGGAAAAGTGATAGTTCAGTTTTGGACAGGTTAAGGTTAAAGTGCCTATTAGGTACTTCTATCAAATAGACATGTTGAGTAAGAAGTTGGACGGACGAGTTTGATAAAGGAAAGAGAGCTGTGTTTAAGATACAAAACTGGGAGCCATCAGTGTTACAGATAGTCTTAAAAGTTATGAGACTGAATGAGATCACTAGGGGATTCTAGCTAGAAAAAAAGAAAATGATTCCCCTCCCCACTAAGGACTGACCCTTGAGCCATGTCAACTTTTCAAGTTCAGGCAAACAGGATAAATACGAAAATGAAGAAGCTAGGAAATCCGGGGGGTTATGCTATCCCAGAAGCTAACTGAAGAAGGTATTTCAAGTAGAATTTAGGATTCCATTCTGTCAAATGCAGTTGAGTACCCAAGACGAAGACTGACAATTGACCACTAACTTTGGAAACATGCATGCCTTTGGTATCCTTTTTTTTTTTTTTAAAGATTTTTTAATTTATTTTTTTGACAGACAGAGATCACAAGTAGGCAGAGAGGCAGGCAGAGAGGGAAAGGAGGAAGCAGGCTCCCTGCTGAGCAGAGAGCCCCACGTGGGGCTCGATCCCAGGACTCTGGGATCATGACCTGAGCCGAGGGCAGAGGCTTTAACCCACTGAGCCACCCAGGCGCCCCGGTATCCTTTTTTTTTTTTAAGATTTTATCTATTTACTTATTTATTTATTTGAGAGAGAGAGTGCATGTGAGAGAGAGCGCAAGCAGAAGGAGCAGCAGAGGCAGGCTCCTGGTTGAGCAGGGAGCCCAACACGGGGCTTAGGCTCAGGACCCTGGGATCATGACCTGAGCCTAAGGCAGATGCTTAATGACTGAGCCACCCAGGCATCCTGTCCTTGGTATCCTTAACCAAAGTGCTTTTGATGGAATTATGCAGTTAAATGCCTAATTGGAACGAGTTCAAAGGATAATGGGAACAAAGCAATGGAGGAAAACAAATATAGACAATTCTTTGGTACAAATTTACTACACACGAAAAGGAAGATTTCTACTCATTTATATGCTTATGTGAGTGATCAAACTGATGGGGAAAAAATAGATGATGCCAGAGAATGAGGGAAGAACGGTTGGAACAAAGGTCTTGAGTAAGTGAGAAGGGAGAGAGCAAAGTGTACAAGTTACAGACAGCCTTACCTTTTAGTAATAATTGTTCATTCATAGTAAGAGGAGGAAAGGCGAGTATGTGGGCACAGATGTAGGCCAAGGTTCACTGTCATGCATGTGAAGTAAGACCAGTCACCTGACGGTGTGCCTTTCTTCAGTCACATTCTGCTGTGAGGTTACAAGTATAGGGTAGGCTGAAAGCGTAACTGAACTGCAGTTGGGTTTTCAGGAGATCATTATGGAGCAAGAAAGGCTCTTGCTTGACTTGAGGATGTAGAGAGAACTCATTATAATGATAGACCACAGAATCATGATGGAGAGGAAGAGTTAAAAGTACATGAGGAAGTGATGGATAGCGAAAAAGGAGATCGTAAGATCTTGTGAATTAATGTTGAGAACTCTAAGGAGTAAGTGTATAAAAGTAAGAGAACTCTAGGGAGGGAAGATTAAATCCTGGTAATTCAGACTACATAGGGTTAGTTATAAAGTCTAGCTTATGACTATGAAGTTCAATGGTTACAACGGGGTGGAGTCTTAGGGTCAAGACCATTAAAAAGAAAGAAGCAGAGGCATAGAATACTCTGAACAGCGAATAAGGCGTGGTTACCCAGCTTTAAAGTGGTGTGGTGGAGTGAGGAAGCCAGGAAGTTGGACTGCAGAGACCGTGCTCCTAACACCTCCTAAGATCATGCAGTTGCTCAGCTGCTTATACAGTAAGTTTCACAGATTTTATTTTTTTAAAGATTTTATTTATTTATTTGACAAAGCGAGAGAGAGACCACAAGTAGGCAGAGAGGCAGGCAGAGAGAGAGGGAGAAGCAGCTCCCCGCCAAGCAGAGAGCCCGATGTGGGGCTTGATCCCAGGACCCTGAGATCATGATCTGAGCCGAAGGCAGAGGCTTAACCCACTGAGCCACCCAGGCTCTCCCGTTTCACTGATTTTAATTGCCTTAAGTTACAGAAATAGAAAGCACTGTTGAAATATATATTTTGTATACTAGAATGGATGGTCTTCTAAATAATCCTTTAAAAATACCCAGTTTCTTTACTCCCCAAAACAACATTTCCTAAGAACAATACTCATTTTTTTGGCCTTTTCACCAAGAACACAAACATAAAGCAAAGTAAGAAATACAGAAAGCCAGGCAACCGTAAAACAAGTGGCTGACAGATGAGAACAGGAGTACAGACCAAATCAAGTGGTAGACGCAAAGAAAAGGGAAAGTTTTTATAGAGTATATAGGAAGTGGGGGAAGTGTGCTCAGGAGAATGAGAAAATAAACTTATGTGGCTTGACAAAGGGGTCAGAAATCCTACCTACAGTGATGGATTGACCCACGGAAAGAATTACTCAAGAATGTATACTACAAGATACTGGTGAAACAATACAACTAAGGTGGACTGGTCATTACTGGTTGATAACTACTATAGATATCATGGGAAAAGGGGAGATTTGGGGTGTTTAAAATTACATTAACATCATTTGCTCAAAAATATGGCCTATTTATAATTGATTGTGTAAAGCTGAACTATTCAGTACATTTATTATTTAATTGTGCTGTCTACATCATAACTCACAAATAATGTTGTTTTTATTTATTTGTTTAAAACTTAAATACTACTTGTGTTAGTACTTGTATTAGTAATGACTGTATTGGTAACCCAAATGACCCTTGGGAACAAAAAACTGTCACCAGAGAGCATCCAGGCAGAGATGGAGACTCTCCAGGTGGTTCTGCTGGTAACTTCTTTCTATAAGAAGATTTTGTAGATGGGTACCCCCATCTGTACCAAGATGAGGGTACAGATTTAGTATCTGAATATGTTTGGTTACATAATCATTCCTTCCTTGGTACAAACCAAAGTGCTCATTCAAGAGTCTGGTCCACTTTTTTTTTTTTTTTTTTTTTGGATAGAGCATTAAAAAGAGAGTAATCTCGGCTATATTACTATCATGTAAATTTCCCAATGTGATGACAGACATGGAAGAAAAATGCAGTAAAAACAAATTAAAAAGAATGGTTATGATTTATACTGAATCTGCCCGTGAGGTGTCAAGTGATTTCTTAAAGACTTGTCCAGATCTTCTTCATGTAAACATGATCCCCTGTCACTTTTTTTAAAAAATCATTTTAAAGGAAAAATAGACTAAAAACAAATGTTAATTGCATAATGTTCATTTTACAATAAAGACAAAAAGATACGGGATTTAAAGGTGTTGTTTAAACAATTTAATTAAATGATCTCAAGCTGTCCTTAGTTCAGCAAACATGATTGAACATATGCACCTTTGTTCTGCTCCTTTAACTGGCAGGAAACACTGTTCCTTAATTCCAGCTTACGCATTCTTAGTCATTTTCATAACAACACTGAGAAAAACCAAACGGTACATTTCTAGGGGATTATAACATTTCTCAGATCATTCTAATCACTTGAAGAGCATTACTAGGTGCAAGGCTTAAGGCCAAAATATGCTGAGTATGCACAAAGGCACCGTCTATCTTTAAGGAAGGCATCTGAACAAGACAGAACAGTATCTCCACATACGTCCTATCCTATAAGGATTTTAAGGATTTATAGTTATCAAATAACTTGAAATTTTAGAAAGTATTTTTGCTCAGTTGTAGAAGAAGCCTTAGTCAAATTACAGTTTCAAGACAATGGTACTAGAATACTTTAGAGTTTATACTAACACCCTTTTACCTTCAAAAATGTAGTCCCACTGTTTACTTTGATGCATAAAATTTTTCATTTTGGATGGTTTAACGTTCTAGGCCCTGAACTCCCTGTAGTCTCCACATACACACCATCCCATTACCCATTTGTCACATCCTATATAGTGTGTCTACTGCTAGAGTTTGGCTGGACCCTACCTTATCTGTAAATTCTCAAAATCTTGATGAGCATGTGAGAATGTCATTCTCCTAGAGGAAGCAATCTCTGTAAGTCATTTTCATTCTAGGGGAACTAAGAATCTTAGTCTGTTTCACAGGCCTTAGAATGTGTCTATGGATTATGCTTGCCTCCTGAATTATAAAGCATCTCTGTATTTCCTGAGAGAAAATGCCTGTAACTGACCTTATTTATGTTTGTCAAATGTTTTAGATACTCCACCTTGCTTTATGTCCATTGTTTTTCCTCATTGAGAAAGAAGAGAATGACCAAAAATGTCAGTTAAGTTCTCTTTATTCAGGGATTGGTCTTTGATATATCTCAAGCGTTTCTTTACTTGATATACAAGTGGTCAGAACTCTCACAGTTGAAAGTGACAGATAAGCCACTAACACGTATTTAAACAACACCAAACACGAGCGTATGCTGAGTGAGAAGTGAGTTGGCTTATAAAACCTGGGCATTAACTTCAGATGCAATTAGATACCACAGAATCTAAATTATATCATCAATGCTCAGTTGCTCTTGTTCTCTGAACTATTTTCCTCCCCTGTCCTCTCCACTCTTAGACCCACCTCAGCCCTCATCATGGCAAGATGGCTGCCAGAAACCAAGTATACAACATCAGTGACTGTAAGAAATACTTTTATTATATACTAGTAAGAAAGGAAAAATGCTGATAATAACAGAATAGCTTGATAATAACAGAATAGCTTACTATGATGCAGAATATAAAATGTACCCCAACATCAGAGATGTTAAAAGGTGGGTAAAAATAGGACACCTTAGAATCAATGAAATATGATAAGACATTTTCTCAGCAACTCCAAGGTAATAATAGAGTTTATAACCCTTATGAGGTATAGCTGATTTTAAATAATATTGTGCCTATCTCTGAATTAATTAGAATGGCTGACCAGAAAAATAGTACATACTGATTAACTTTACTCAAGCCCCTTGGACTAAGTGGGGAAGGGGTGTTTTCCACAAGAAAAAATAAGAATCTTTTCCAGAAAAGATTGTGAATTAGGAAAAGACAAAACATAATAATTAATGTCCAATATAAACCTCTGTAATAATAAAACCATGGGATGGGACATCTGATTTACTGAATAATTATGAATGCTTTCACTAAATATTTTATTTCTGTTGAAAGAATAATTTTTAGAATTCTAGGCATAGAGAAGGAAATATTACATTTTGGGAGTTGACCAGTGCCTGAAAATATTTCACCTCTTTTTAAAAATGTTTCTCTTTTTATACCTCCTGCTCCCATTTCTTGCTTTAATTTTTTTTCACAAAAGAAACCACACACTGTTAGCCCTGAAGCCTAAAGCATCAAGGATACAAATAGTTCTAGTTGGTAAAACAACATTATGATAGTGTCCTTCCAGTAATATCTTTGGATAGCACCCAAAACTTGAGCTAAGTTTCACCTTATGTTTTTAGTAACGATGAAATTTATATAGTAATTAGTACCTTTTGAACACTATATCCAGCCCCTCCATCACCGAAGGGAATGGGCAACAAAAAATAAGTAGATCCCTATACCTAAGAGTCCTATACGCAATCATAGGCAAAAACTAAGAAGTACCTTAAATAGGCAATCTGAGATTCTCAGTTGTTTGTTTTTCCCTCCTAATGGGTAGCACTGACATTGCTTTATTAGGGACTCAGGCCCTTTTTAATTCAAAAGATGAAGCAAAAGACGCTCCTCAGTCCGGCTATCCAGGGTCAGAAAGAGAACTGATCGCAGATCTGCCAGAGTACAGCTACGATGCAGCCCTCAGTGAGGCAGTGAGTGGAACACCAAGGGAATTGCTGAGTGACAGGCAAGGGAATTTAAGAGCTATTTAAGATTCAATTGTTATGCGCTGAGTTTCTACTCTGTAGACACTAAGGTGCTTTTGCATTTATTACCATTCTGAAAGTAGAAATTAATTCAGTAACTAAAACAGCCAGAGTGGCAAAAGCAGCAAAATAATCAAGAGAAAGTGAATAGACAACATCAGGATATGTGTGGCTCCAAAGAACTCAATAGTGAAAGAGCTATGAGTTGGAGAAACAGATTCTATAAGGATTTGCAAACAGGGCAGCAAAGCCTGAGTAGAAATATTTTTTAAAAACTGAGCATTCAGGCACTCCCAAGAGGGTGGGGTCCGTGAGAACACATGTAAAAAGATGAATAGGATACTGAAAAGGAAGAGAGTGAATATAGTTAAGCAACTACTGTATATCCAACACTAAATTGCACACAATTTCATTTAGACTCCACAACAACTTCAGGAGATGGTTATTGTTCTGTGTTACAGATTAAAAAAAATAAAGCAAAGAGGATTAAATAATTTCTTCAAGAAAACATACTAGAAGAGTGAGGATAACAGGACTTTCTACTAGATATTCATTCATAAATTCAACAAATATCTACTGAGTACCTCCTATGTGCCAAGTTATTTACATTTACTTAAACATAGACAAAGTGCTAAAAAATTATTAAAGATATAATAATCAAAGTAATCAAGAACATAAGAAAAGTAACATGAAGAAAGTATGAGCTGATTTAGAAAATAAACAGAACTTGTAGAAATGAAAAATAAGGTCATTGAGATTTTTTTAAAATGCAGTGAATAGACAAAAAATAACTGACATTTCCTTGGCATTTACTATGTACCATACTGTTCTGAGCATCCGCTCTTTCGTCCTCACAATCCAGCTTGGAGGTGGGTAATACCATTATTCACATGACACAGATGCACAAAGATGTGGAGAAACTTGCCCATAGTCACATGACCAATTGGAAATGCCAGTATTTGAAACTGGACATTCTGACTCAAGAGTCTTCAGTCATATGTTGTCATTTAAACAGCTCAATAAAGATATGAAGATGGAGATATAATTCACATATAATATAATTCATCCATTTAAAGCATACAGTCAGTGGTTTTTAGTAAAATTCACAGAGCTGTACAATCATTACCACTATCTAATTTTAGACATTTTTATTACCCACAAAGCAAAACCTATCACCAATCCCCTCCAACCACCAGCCCCAGCCCTAGGCAACCACTATACTACTTTTTATAGTTTTGCTTGTTCTAGAGATTTCATATAAATGGAATCACTCAATAATACAATATGTAGTCTTTTGTTAGTAGCTGCTTGCACTTAGCATACTGTTTAAGAGATTGATAATGTTGTAACATGCATCAATACTTCATTATTTTTTATTGTCAAATAATATTCCACTGTGTGGATAGACCACATTTAATTTAACCATTAATTACTGGATAGACATTTGGGTTGTTTCCACATTTTGTCAAAAGCCGAATAATTCTGTATGAATAATGCAGCTATGAATATTCATGTGCAAGCTTTTGTGTGGACATACGTTTTCATTCCTCTTGCATATATAGAAAAGAGTGGAATAACTGGGTCATATGGTAAATTCAAGTTCAACATATTGAAGAACTATCAAACTGCTTTCCAAAGTGGCTACACCAGTTTACATTCATTTTACATCCTAGTTGGGGTGGGGGGTGAAGTGATACCACACTGTGGTATTGATCTGCACTTCTCTATTAATTAATGATACTGAACATCTTTTCATGTGCTTATCAGTCATTTGTTTATCTTCTTTGAAGAAATGTCTATTTAGATCCTTTGTCTGTTTTCCGGATACATGTCATTTGCACTTTCACCTAGCTCCTACCAAGAAGTCTGTGGATGGGGTAGCAAGATCAAATGGGAAAAGGGAGACAGTCATCATTAGATGGAAAACCACAAAGCTAATGATATGAAGTCCTCCACTGTGAGACTCACCAAACCCAGAACACCAAAACTGATGGAAATGCCATCCCAGAGGAGACTAAATAAAGGATCGTGTGAAAGATTTTTAAGAGAGGCAAACAAAACTGAAGCTCAGATTATGTTAGCTCATTCCTCACCTTCTACAAGTAACTCTTCATCAAATAACTGGCCTTTATAGGACATCTTCGGTCAGATACAGCTTTGCCTCCCCGCAAAATGCGTGCACAAAGTAAAAGGAAGATCCAGAAAATATGCCATAGAATAACTGCCCCTCCTCTCTCAAAAAAAAAAAAAAAAATTACCTCCCTTCCTCCCCACCTCCCCTTCTCCTGACCACAGATAATTGAAATATTGTTCTATTAATTAGTTTTCCTGAGTCCTTCTTGTAAAATTGCTGGTCAGTGAAAACTGGCCAACTGACAGACGACTCAAAATAATAACTTCAAGGAAAAGCCATGGTCAAAACACTAGTAAAGAGCCCTGAATCTATTTAATTGTGGAGCTCAACATGGGAAGTATGGTAATAGGCAGAATTCAATGTTATCAGTTTTGATAATATATAATTAATAAAACAATATTTCAGATATTGGTGGTCAGAAGAAGGTGGTAATCTTTTTTTGTTTTCTCTTTTAACTTTTGATTCAATTAACTGCATTAATAGATTTCTTAATATTGAGCTCTCTTCACCCTCCTTGAGTAATTCAGCTTGAATCATGGTGTATTTTTTGATGGCTGCTCAATTCTGTTGAATTATAATTGCGTAGGATTTTTATATTATATTCTGAAATATATAAAAAGTTTGATACTATCTTATCAATTAAAAAAACTCATAAACCTCAGCCACATAAACCCGACTAGAGATTTTCATCTTTTTCCAAGATATAAAATGGTTTAAATAATGGTATCGTTATCTTTTCAAAAAAAAATTAGCCTTTTTTAATGGCACATTTTACATTACCTTCCAAATCTCTCCCATAGTTATTATCTGCTCAGGTTTTGTATTTTTACTTAAGTTAGTTTTGATAGTGTCCTCAAAAATCATCCAGTTCATTTTGGTTAGAAAATATCCAGCTTCTCTTGGCTCACAAATTTATTGCCACAGAATTGCAATTAATATTCTTTCACACTTCTAATCTCTTTCAAATCTTTTGTTATATTTCCTTTCCTACATCCCATCCCAACACATCAAGATAAAATCTTTATACTTCTTTTACTGCCCTTCTCCACACCAACATACAAGATCTTTAGAACATGAATTCCTTAATCCCTGGGTTTTGCTGATCTAACATGGAGGTGAAGCTAATTCAATCTACAGTTTAAATCATGACACTGCATACAGGAAATTATCCTTGGTCATCCTTGACCACAAGATGAAGCCACTGTTTTGACTTTACAAGCTATGTTGTATAAATAATATATCTTTGAACACTAAAAACCTTCAACAGTGCGGACATACGCTGTCAGAGGCACGTCGGAAATGCTGCTGGAAGCAGCAGTGATGGAAGGAACAATAGACTCCTATCTTCGATTTCAAATTCATTCAGAGCTATCTGCTTGTTAAGTGAAATGAAGGATGATATTAGTTCCAGTATTTAACTCTTTCTCACCCTCACTCACTCTCTCTCTTTCCCCCTACTTCTACACCAAAAGAAAAAAAAATTAGCTGGAAGCAATTGCTGAGTTTTTCCATTGTGGAATGAGTATGTCATTTATTTCAAACTTAATACTTAAAGAGCAGCACCTTCAATTTACTACCTGCCATGTTCTTCTTCTTGAGATCCTGAGTTTCTTGGTTGTCATTTAGTTAGGACACAGATTTGAACATATTTTTCAGAAGATACAAAGTTGTATACTCTCTGACCTCTTGAATTCCTGGAAATGTTTTTAGCTAGATAATATCTTGGCTAGGTATATGATTCTTGGCTGCAGTCTCTCAGTCATGCATTACAGTAATCCCGCTGTTTTCTAACACCCAATATTGCAAATGATACACTTAATACTGGAATACTGCTATTGTCTTTCTAGGTTATCTATTCTCTGTAAACTTATAAGGTTTCCTTTCTATTTTTGAAATTCTGAAAAGTCACCAAAATAAGCCTAGGCATCTGGCTTTGTAAATTACAGATCTTCCGTGATTTATGACAAGATTATAACCCAATAAACCCATCATAAGTTAAAAATATCATAAGTGGAAAGTACATTAATACACCTAACATTACAGCTTAGCCTAGCCTACCTTAAATGTGCTCAGAACAATTATATTAGACTATTACTGGGCAAATCATCCAGCACAAAACCTATTTATAGTAAAGTGTTGAACAGCTCATGTAGTTACTGAATACTGTGCTGAAAGTGAAAACCAGAATGGTTATTTGGGTACAGAACAGTGGTCAGTGTATCAGTTGCTTACCCTGGTGACCACATGGCTGTCCGGAAGTCGCAGTTAACCGCCACTGCCCAGTAACACAAGAGAGTAATGTACAGTATCTTTTGTTTGTTTGGAGATTTTTGATGACTGTTTCAGTCTCCTTACTGGTTATGGGTCTGTTCAGGCTTTCTATTTCTTCCTGGTTCAGTCATGGTAGTTTATACGTCTCTAGGAATGCATCCATTTCTTCCAGATTGTCAAATTTGTTGGCGTAGAGTTGCTCATAGTATGTTCTTATAATTGTCTGTATTTCTTTGGTGTTAGTTGTGATCTCTCCTCTTTCATTCATGATTTTATTTATTTGGGTCCTTTCTCTTTTCTTTTTGATAAGTCTGGCCAGGGGTTTATCA
>PJEN01026278.1:0-14823 GCA_004024605.1 Pteronura brasiliensis | reverse complement strand
CATTCTCAATGGAGAAAAACTGAAAGCTTTTCCGCTAAGGTCAGGAACACGGCAGGGATGTCCATTATCACCACTGCTATTCAACATAGTACTAGAAGTCCTAGCCTCAGCCATCAGACAACAAAAGGAAATTAAAGGCATCCAAATCGGCAAAGAAGAAGTCAAACTATCACTCTTCGCAGATGATATGATACTATATATGGCACTGTTTTTGAAAAACATTTTAATTTTATATAAGAAATAGAAAAAAGGGACATGTTAATATACTTCAGATACTTAATTCAGAATTATAGAGATTATAAATGATCTTAAATTGTAAAAAGCTATTGAATAGAACTCAGTGGGGACACTGGCTTACAACAGAACATAACTATTAAAAAATCATGGCATCCTTTTTCATCAGAGTGAGAACAGCCTAAAAAATAAGCACTTTAAAAATGGTTTCCCTTTGATTTACTGACAGAATTGGAAATGAGCATGACATGCAATGGCAGAATGAGAGTTGAGGGTTATTTGGGCCTTTATGTAAAGAGACATCAGTACATTGGAATAAAAGCGCTGGTCCTTTACTCTGTGTTGGCGTAACTAGTAACTATTTATTGAGGAAAGGTCTTAGGATAAAACAAATGCTAAAAAGTAGTAGAATCATAATTGAGATGTAAAGAGGTTAGAGAATTGTTTTATGGACAAAGGTTAAAATAAAATCAAGAACCAGGTCCACTGCCCATTTGCTTCAAAATTCTCGAGTCCCTAGGGTCACATTCAGTTGAATAGAAATTTCATTGATTGTCTAATGTCAGTTGTAGGGGGCTCTGATACAAGTATTATGGGCAGCACACAGATGGGTCAGTGTCAGTCCCTGATATCAAGAATTTTACATTTAAATGAAGGATAAGAGAAGGGCAGACATAAAACCATACAAAACACAAAGTGAGAAATCTGTCAAGTGTTGCAAACCTAATATTGCACAGAGTCAGAGGACAGAGAGATTGAACTCAGAGAACCAGGAAGTGTTTTCTGCAGGAGGGGGCTTCTGAGATTGGCCTTAAAAGAAGGGTAGAATCTGAACAGGAGAGTTCTCTTGCAGAGAATCTATCTAGAGCTTATAGGCTGCAATGACCTAGGAGTGCTAGACATGCTGAGTGTAGAGTTTGATTGAATTAGAAGCTATTTGGAGGAGAATAGTAAGTAACAAGGCTGGGAAGGTGTGCTGGGGCTTCGCTGATGGGGGGGCATGGAATGCCAGGTGATGAAAGTGGGCAAAGGAGTTCTCGATGGCTTTTGACAGGCAGATGATTCAAAGCATGGGTATGGGTATCTGCTGGACCCTAGTGTAAATCCATTGTTTGTTCTTTATGCTGTGCATTTCCTTTACTAAGACTAAATTTCTTAGAACATTGCTCTCCTTTTTCACAATGAAAATGAGGATCTTTTTTTTATTGCATACTTTTAGGAGTTATGGGAATCTGATAAGATAATAGTGTTGCTTATTGTACAAAGTGGATGATCATTAAATGTTTATGATTGACATTGTTATTGGTTGTATGACAAAGAAAAATTTGTCTAATAGTGGTGTGCACAGTAGATTTGGATAGGGAGATGCTGATGGTGGAAAAACCCATAAGGAATCTAGGCAGAGAGAAACAATGAGAAAATAGAACTTATAGGACTTAGCGAATTTATGCATCATGAAAAGAGAGGCAAAGGTGACCACCTCCAAAATCTGGATGTAGTTTAGTGAGAAAAAAAAAAATAGAAAGTCATGTAGGTTTAAGTTTTTCTTACAGAGTAAATGTGTTGGATTTATCACATGTTGGTTTTGTGGTTTGGATAACTCATTTAGGTATGTTCTAAAGATAGTTAGAAATGCAGGCCTAATGCTTAGGACGGAGGCTGAAGTTACTGATGTGAGCTTGGGAATCATCTGCTGAGATGATTACAGGACCTGGTAGGGAATGAAGTCACCTAGGGTTACTATACAGACACAGAAGAAGATAGAGGATGTAATCCTAAAGATCATCTACATATTGGGTCCAGGAAAAGGATGGGCCATCCTTAAGGAAGAAGGAGATCATAGCAGGATAATACTGATACTGCAATCTCTTGAGAACCAATTAATGAAATAGGAAGTTTTGAAAAGGAGATGGCCACAAATGATGGGGAATTCAAAGAGAATGAGGATTCTAAAACACTTCCCCTATATTTGCTAAAAAGGAGGACTTGGAAACAATAGTGAGAAAAAGTATTGGGAGTAGTAGGGTTAAATCATAAAAGATTTAGGAGTAAATAGGAAAGCGAGTATAGACTATTAAGAAGGTGACTACCAAGGATTAAAAAAGTGGGGGAGCGGGGGCTTGAGTGTGAGAAGTTGTGGGGGAAACGGTGCTTGTGTAGGATTTGTGTGCATCTGTGGGCAGAGAGATGAAAGACAACATAGCTAAAGGAGAAAGAAGAGAAAAAAATTTTCCTTGCAGGGATTCTGGGATTGGAATGAAGACCCCAAGTAGAACTGTGAAGCCTCCTGGCTGGGCTTGAATGACCTCTTGGGTCTTTAACTGAGAACATTTGCTCAGTCTCATGCTACTTAAAAGACCCAGTGATAATCTGGCTGAGTAATTGAGTGACTCCATGGTTGTGGTAAGCATTTCAAGGATAGAGACCATGGAGCAAACAACAACATAGGTTAAAATGGCAACAAGATGAGGATTGAGACAAGCACAGGTTGCAGTGCTGTCTCTACCACTTACCAGCTATGTGATTTTAAGCAAGCTTCATGATCTTTGGAAGCTTCAGTTTCTTTAACCATTAAAAAAAAAAAAAAAAAAACATTTATAGCATTTATATACAGGTTGAAGTGCTGTCTCTACCACTTACCAGCTATGTGATCTTAAGCAAGCTTCATGATCTTTGGAAGCTTCAGTTTCCTTAACTAACTTTAAAAAAAAAAAAAAAAGCATTTATAAAGCATTTACTTTAGTCAAGTATTAAGCATTTAAAAAAAAAAAGCTTATATAAAGACTTATGTTTTCTGCCAATAGGCACATAGCAGTTGCTAAATTTAATAAGAGTTACTCATAAATAAGCTGCTATTTATATTTTCATTAATGTTATAATTGTCCTGTTAATACACTTACTCTCTTTTTCCTGGTCATAAAGTTACTCCATCATCCACTGAAGTAATAATTTAATAAATGCTTTCCACATGAACTGAGAAAATCACTCTATGTTTCCCAAGGTAATTGTCTTCCTTACCGTAATCAGGAATTAATCTAAAATATTGATTTAGCATTTTCTAATACATATATTGAATAAAATGCAACATTAATTCAAAGTGAAAAAACTCTCTTCTCATTATAGAGGTCACATATATAATTATTACCTTTTAATGTCTGTTCTGTCATCTTAATTTTACATATATGCAGTAGCAATAGCCTCATCTGAGCCCAAGCATCCCTCATAGGAGCATGGTGGACAGCAGTTTCCCCCTCTCCTGAATCCAACTTGTTTTCAGGATTCCAGGAAACTTTACAGCTAGCCAGCCAGTTAGTGTTCATATGTAATATTCAGAGTTATATTTTTATATATTTTTATCTCAAATAAGAAAAGAACATTCAATAGCCTGTTATGAATATTCACATCATGCTGATTGTTAAATGCCTATCTTTTCCACTCTTTCCAGTTGCACTGTCAAGCTGAGCCCCTGGATAGCAGAGTGGGTCATAATTTTATAGAAGGATCTGAGGTAAGCACAGTCTACAAACAATAGATTCCTAAGACTGAGGGCATCTGACATGCTCTAGACAGGGCCACTTGAAAGCTACAGTGGGATGATGAAAAGGGATTTTATTTTCTGATATCTCTTAAGTTTCTGTATTGCTCTTCTTTCTGACTCATTCACAGAGATGGCATATTATCCTGTGGTTGATACTAACAAGCTCTTTAATGCCCACTTTAGATAAAATGGATTTAGTGTAAATTAAGCAGGATTTTCATGAGACGTAATGAAGATCTTTCTAATAGAAAGCAGCCATTCTCTCTCTCTCTCTCTCTCTTTTAAGATTTTATTTATTTATTGGACAGAAAGAGATCACAAGTAGGCATAGAGGCAGGTGGAGAGAGAGGGGGAAGCAGGCTCCCTGCTGAGTGGAGAGCCCGATGCGGAGCTCGATCCCAGGACCCTGGGATCATGACCTGAGCCTAAGGCAGAGGCTTTAACCCACTGAGCCACCCAGGCGCCCCATCTCTCTCTGTTTTTTAGTGGGCAGAATCTGTACTCTACATGAAAGCCTAACCCAGAAATGAATCTCTAAAATTAATGGAGGTCGTAGTGCTGTGCTCAGGGTTAGGTTCCCTTACCTGTTCTTTTCCTCTATTAAAGCTGCTAATAGACCAAGTAATTTACAAACACCAGAAATTTATTTATCAAGTTCTGGAGGCTTGGGAGTCCAAGATAAGGGTACCAACAAGTTCGAGGAAGTGCCTCCCTCCAGGTTGCAGCACTTCTTGTTGTGTTCTCACTTGGGAGAATGGGGCAAGTGAGTTCTCTGCAGCTTCCTCTATAAGGGCACTCCAATGTGATTTTTTTCAACACCGCCCTCATTCTGACTTTACCCCATTCTGACATGACCTACCTGGAGATAGCTTCAGATACCACAGGCTAAAGGCTGGTGCCACGAGGCTACCTCTATTTCGGTTGCCAATTACAAATCTAGGTTTTTACCTATACTTCTGACTGACTGGCTATAAATTGAAGGTTCCCACAACCCCTTCTCATGTTCAGTTAATTTTCTAGCACAACTCCGAGAACTCAGACAAATACTTATGTTTTCTAGTTTATAATAAAGGATATTATCATGGACACAGATGACTAGCCAGATGAAGAAGTACATAGGGTTAGGTCCAGAATGGTCATGAGTGCAAGGGCTTCTGCCCAGTGGGTGCCACCCTTTCATCACATGGATGAATTCTAAGTTTTTATAGACCTGAGTATGTAGCTTGTCCTTATTACCAGAGGTTGATGGGCATGGCTAAAAATTTCAGCCCTCTAATGACTTAGTCATTCTGATGACCAGCCACATTCTGAGGCTATCACTCTAAATCACCTCATTGGCATAAATGTAAGTCCCAAAAGGGATTCCTTATGAGTTATTAAGGACAATGCTATTAAGAAATTCCAAGAGTTTCAAGAGCTTTGTGTTAGGAACTGGACACGAAGACCAAATAAATAGGTCTTACACCCCAAGTACTTATCCAACTCATGAAGGCTCTGGCCTCATGACATAATCAGGTTCCCTAGGCCTCACATCCTAATACTACCATCTTGGCAGTTAAGATTTCAACATGAATTTTGAGAGGAACACAAAGACTCAGACCGTAGTACCTGCTTTCTGGACTTTAAACTCTTTGAAACTAAGGACATTGTTTGGGAAGCCAGTAAAACCAAGTTTTTCTCTATAATCTTTTCACTATGCAAAGATCACACACCAGGATTTAGGAAAATAGAGTCTTTACAGTAGTGCATAGAAAACAATAAGATGTAATTTTGAAGTCTGCAGATCTAGGAGACAAAGTGAAAAGGGAAGGCTTGAGCAGAAAATTTGAGTAAGTAGAGGGCAGTAGGAAGCTCTCTTGTCCTTGAGGATTGCACTGAAGCAATGAGTAGGGAAAAAGAAATCATAATAAAAAAACACTGAAATCATACAGGGTGTCAAGTATACTAGTTATATTTAATCTTTGAAGCATTGCTCTGAAATAGACATATGCATTTTACATATAGAGAAGTTAAGGCTCAGAGAGTTTAAATGACTTGCCCATTATTTGTAAGTGGCAGAGCTGTGATTTGAACCCAGTGTTCTTAGTTCTTAGTCTCAGATTGCTACTACGATGTGCTAAATTGGAGTAGAACAAGAGGCATAGAAAAGGAGGGATTTGCTGACATTGACGGACTCTGTTTACATTTCTGTTTGTTTGGGGCGTCTCTAGAATTTGTGCCTCCTGGAGAGGAAATGCAGGTGTTACTCAGTAAGTACCAGGATAACACTAAGAGGCTGTCTCCTTGCTCCAGCCTGACAGGCCTGGGCTGGAAATGCCTCCTCTCATTGCCTGACCCTGCTCAGGGAGAGGAATGAAGAGCTCCCTATGCTATTCTTACTACTCATTGAACTGCTAACACATCCTGTTCTTTTAATACCCTTGCCTTGACATAATACCACCTAGGACTGTAAAAATAACTTTTTAACATAAAAAACATATACTTTATTGGGGCACCTGGGTGGCTCAGTGGGTTAAGCCTCTGCCTTCCGCTCAGGTCATGATCTCAGGGTCCTAGGATCAAGCCCCACATCAGGCTCTCTCCTCAGCGGGGAGTCTGCTTCTCCCTTTCTCTGCCTGCCACTCGTGATCTCTCTCTCTCTCTCTCTCTCTCTCTCTGTCAAATAAATAAAATCTTAAAATATATATATATATATATATATATATATACACACACACACACACATATATATATATATATACACACTTTATTAACATTCGGGGTCACAGGGTAGAATCTTAGATTTAGAAGTGCCTTCAGAGGTTATCTCATCTCACCTTGGATCATAGCTTGGATTCCTGAGTGATCTGCTGTGGACTAGGCAGTCTTGGGATGAAGGGCGTGGATGAGGCTCTGATTTCATCCACTCTTTGATGGGGTATGGGCAGCAAATGCGCTGATCTATCTATAGTATCCAAAGACACTGGGTTGGGATCAGCCAAGGCTGGAAAAATAGAGCAAACATGGCTCAGTGCTGAAGGTTGGTTTTTTTCCCTGAGTTCTTGGCCATTGGTTTTCAACCATGAAGCAGGGCAAGTTGTTGGTGGGCTCAGTTTCCTGTTAGCTGAATCTGGCAGGACCTGACCTGTATTCTTAGGGGACAAATGAGCAGGGACTTCATTCTAGGAAGGATGACATTCAGATCCAGCCTCTGTCATTTAAAATCCACTTGGAGATTTAACATCACATTCCTCAGTTTCCTTTATGCATGGAAGAAGGATAATAGCACATATTTCAGAGGGCTCTTGAGATTAAACTAGATAACACATGTACAGTGCTTAGAACATAGTTAATGTTAGATATTGTTACCTAGATCAGCAGCTAGACTGGGATAACTAATAAGATTTCTGCATAAGATATGTTAGTAAAGGAAATCTGGTGAAGAAATGGTGAATAACTTGTGCCCTACTCCCAGTCTTGGGCATACTTTGCTGCAAGATCATGCCATTCTTCCCTAACCTAGAAATAGCTTCACAGATATTCCCTATAAAGAGGTCTAGGCATTCCCTACTAATCAATTTGGGCTGGAAAGGTATTTGATATCTTTTTCTGATGTGTGAATTTCCCTCATGGTCTTCCTAATAGATGAAAATCCAGCTTTTTAATAAACTTTTAACTATCGATGAGCTTACTGCCTCCAAAAGTCCTCCATTTCATGGTTAGATACCCTTAATTATTATAGTTGGGGTAGGGAATGTACTTATTAATTTATTAAATAAAGATGTTTTAAAAATATAGTTTATCTCAAAGAGATTGGCTCTTAACCACCGTGTCATAGGCACAAATATATCATCTTCTATATGAATATCCACCAACCTTTAGGTTCATATTTGCTGATATTAAAAGAAATTATCAGATATTTCCTTGTAGTTGTCAATTTGCATTTGGCAGCTTGCCTTCAATAAAAGGTACAATGTTCTTCTTGCAGAAGAACTGACACTTAGTCTTGGCAAGATAGAGTTCTAATGCTTTTTTTTACATTACACACATAAAAGTAGCAGTAATAGGTAAAGAAGAAATTGGAACTTTCCATAAAATATTTTGAATTGGTAGATTCCATTGATTCTAAAGATGAATTTTAATCTAATCATGAGATTCAATTCTTTAAAAAAAAAAAAAAGGCTAAAAAGAAAAACTGAAAACCAAACACCAAAACTTTAACAATGCTAGATCTAAATAGTTTGTTGGGAAAATAAGGGCAAAAATCTTCATTCTGGATTATCTTTTCCATTTAGATAAAATTGTTAGTACTTCAGAGGAATAAAAACAAACAAACAAAAAACCACTAACAGACTTTTTATTACTTTTTTGTTGTATTTGCCTCCCTTTTATAGACAGTAGTTTTGCTCTTAATAATAGTTTCAATGGAAAGTATGAGTGAAAAGCCTTTTTTTTCTGTTTTACTTTGTTTTTGTAACCTCTTTGTGCCCAGCATCAGTTTCCATATTCAGACCCCAGTCTAGTTCTTTTCCTCCTTTGTGCCTTAGCACTGTCTGTGTCTACATGAAAATAAAAGAGCCATCTGATTTGACTTATGCAGAAGAAAATAGAATATTTTTTACTGACCTATAGATGGAAATGACTTGGGATATTGTACACGATATTGTTTCCAAACTAATAGAAGGTAAAATGATAAGCATTGACTAAACATCTACTATATGTCAGGTGTTTAAATATTTATCTCTAATTATTTTGATGCCTATAAAAAATGATTTCTATAATCTTCCTTTTAAAGAAGAGGAAACTGAGGCTCAGAGAGTTTCAGCCCCTTGACCAAGGCTTCTCTAATCAGTAGTAGCACTGGGATTTGAATCCAAGTTTGCCTTAGTACTGTCAAACTCCTTCCCCTTCCACTGAACCATCCTGACTCCTACCAAGATTGAAAGACTATTTATTGAGAGTATGGACCTGGAAGAGGAAAGGCTTATCTGATCCTCAAAGGCTATTTTTTTTTCTAGATTTATTTATTTATTTATTTATTTATTTATTTATTTTAGAGAGCAGGAAAGAAGGGGCAGAGGGAGAGGGGATCTTTAGCAGACACTGCACTGAGTGCAGAGTCCATCTTGGGGCTTGACCTCACAACCCTGAGGTCATGACCTGAGTCAAAACCAAGAGTCAAACCTTAATTGACTGTGGCACTCAGGTGCCCCTCAAAGGCTACTTTATATGGGAATCACATATGTTGCCCATCTGATTGCACCTGTCATATAACATAGGGGGAAAAAAATCTTAGAAGAAAATACTCTCAAATGGAAGGAATTTGTACAAAACCAATGAAAGTCCTGAGATTCATTATTTTCTCAAAGTCTAAGATATAAGACAGAGCCATAAGTAACCTTCAGTTTCCAGAGTCCTCAGGAGGATTATTCTTTTTCTTTTTCATTTTACAGCTAGCTGTCTGTGGTTTTATTACAACTTTAATTGGCTAGAGTCTTTAATTATGGTTAGGTGAATCCATTTGTGTGAAATAACAAGCATAAGCTTTCTTCCATTTTCAAAAGGGAACATTTGTGCAAATTTAGGTTTTTTTTGTCATTAAATACTATATGTATTTATCTTTTACTGCAGTTTCCGATTTATATGTAATTTGTGTCTTTCAGATTTTATATTTTTAGCTGTGGAATGTGACAGGTAGAAAAAAAGGCCACAAGGTCATTTCATTATTCTCTGAATCTGTTTCAGGCACATCACTTTCTTGGTTTAAAAATCTGTATGATAACTTGCAATTTAATCTTTTTTCTTAAATGTCTTCTTTCCTGATGACATTCCTTCAGCTGCTTGATTCAGTGTAAATGCTGGAGCAGATATCAAATTTCTCACTGCGTGTTCTACGTCTTACTTAAGGTAGGTTAAAAAATCAAACCCTTACTTAATTCTGGGAGAGAACAACAATGGCAGACTAATTTTAGGGTGTTTCTGAATCCTTACATAAAAATTGACTCGAAAGCAAAAGCAAAAAGTGATGCTCAACATTTGCCACTGCAAATACTAGATGTTACCACATACTAGCTGTTACCACAGAACCCCAAGGTACATACTGGTGGGGACACATCACTAAGAGGCATCAAATGTGTGTGTAGTTTGACATTGTGCAACTGAAAGTGAAGAGGAGTAATGTGGCCAAACAGATAAGTCCCTCTGATTCCTCTTATATTCTCCTTGCTGGAGGAGTGGTGTTAGCTCTTGACTTTCTTCAGATATGCCTTCTTTTGAACTCACAACTTTTTTAGGCGGTGACCCTAGCCAATGACTGACCAGGATTATGATGAATGGTCTTGCCATTTCTATCAGCAAGGAGAACCTCTAATATGAAATGTGGACCACAAATCTGCACCATGACTTGATGGTTTTCTTGCCCAATCTTGCTTTATATTCATTCCTTATACTTTTGCATTCCTAACTCAGTGTCTGCTTTTGGGATGTTGGTACTGACACAGCTGAGTCCGTATTGTTCTGAGAAAGCAAGTGGTAAGATGAGATGGTATGGGGGGTGACCCCTGACACAAGATGGTGGACCAATTGCCAAAGCCTTCCCTGCTGATGTGGAAGAACATTTTGGTAGAGGAAACTTAAAGGTGCAATGATTTAGGCTTTAAACATGTATGGGGAGAACAAGGAAATTGACTTACTATATTTTATATTTTATATTTTATATTCTACAAAAGATTTTTAAAAATCCGGGGACAGTGAGCAGGCAATTAAAAACTAAGTATGTAGTCCAGAAAGCTTCTTTGCTAGAACTTATAAAGAGGCCCATATCTCTTATAATAGGAAAGCAGAAAACCAACTGGAAACCAAATCTCTTACCTTAGGGAAAAAATTCTGCCCCTTAAGTCTACATGAATCCCCCTTGGGATCTCCTATTTCTACTTCAGGCTACCAGATCAATAACTGGGGTTAAACTGCACTTTAACCCAGATAAGGACATGCTGGGCCTGATGAGGCCCCAAAGGGGCTGTAAGAATTAACCAACATGTACTAGAAGAAGCTGGTGGAGTACCAGTACCACTCAATTTTGAGAGTACTAGACCAAGGGAACCTTGCTAATAAGATTAAAGAAGGGAGATTTAATTGACCTCAGGAAACTATTTTGGGATGTGAGATGCAATACCCTGACAGGGACCTCAGAAGAGGGCACAAACTCATTTATTGGGTGTCTTCCAGAAACCTGGAAAAAATGATTGCCTGGGCTGAGACATACTAAAATGCCTGAATTGTTTTAGCAGAGGTCAGAGCAAAGGGTTTAAAATGTTCATGAAAATGGGTATGTTGGAGTAGCTATAACATGAGTCCAGAAGACCTGCTGGAGAATTCTTAGAGGATCCACCATTCACCAAAAGCATTAGGAATGTGATAGTGAGAAGGGAACGAGCTTCATCAAGAAATTCAGTGGTGGCTCTCCTCTGGAAAGTAGGGCTGTTGGTGGGAGACAGTGTTACAGAGGTTGGCTTGTTGATAGAAGTGGGGACTATGGGATCCTGAAGGAATAGAGGCCAAGTAGTGACACTTAACCTCCAGATGCCATTAAGTGACAATAAAGTGGGCTTGACCTGCAAAGAATTGTAAAGATGGTTAATAAGCATGGCGTTTTCAGGGGCAGAATGGATGGACAGCCAATGAAGTTACTGCTGAATATACATAATGGCAAGGAAATAAATAGAAATGAAGTGAGAATGGATGGGCAGGTACTGAAAACACTTTTACCAATAAAATACTGTGATCTCTGTCTAGTTTCCAGATATGAACCATTTTTCAGGCCTATAATTCATTAACTGAGGTGGTAACTGGGTTGCCAAAAGGAAGGACTCTCTAACACCCTGACAAGTATGTGCTGTAATGATTGTTCCATCCCTTCCCCCACAGGACCTATGGGCAACTGGTTTCAGTCCAAAAGTATGAATTTATGTTGGGGCATTAAAAAAAAAATAACCTCCCCAATGTTTAAAGAGCTGTTACCCACATAGGTCAAACCTAAACTTTGTATATAACTTTTCATTTTGGTGTCGGAGTGGTTGGTTTTGTGATCAGAATGGCATGGTTTATTGATTTAATGGGCTGTCATAGGACTCATGTCTCTATTTTTTTAAAAATGAAAAACTTTTAGTATGTAACTTTTTAAACTTTGTTAAAGATTTTATCTATTTGTCAGAAGGAGAGAGAGATCAAGCAAGAACCAATGTGAGCACAAGCTGGGAGAGTGGCAGGCAGAGGGAGAAGCAGGCTCCATGCTGAGCAGGGAGCCCAATGGGGGACTCAATCCCAGGACCCTATGATCGTCACCTTAACTGGAGGCAGACGCTTAACCAGTTGAGCCACCCAGGCATCCCATAATGTAACTTTTTATAAACCAGATATAATTCTTACTGATTAATGGCATTTTCTCCCATTCTTCTTTTTTTTCCCCTCTGCATTTATTCTTCATATTGAATCTGCGGATGTTTCCAGTAGCAGATCCAGAGCCATGCAATTGTTAGAGCAGTTCAGGACAGAGCAAAAAGATGTTGGAAGCCTTAGTCTCAAGCCAGTATCTGGTAGCCAGGGATGGCCCTGAGGTCTGTGCAGCTTCTGAGTCTCAAATTCCCATGTTTTTCTTGTTTGTCTTTAGCCCAGTCCTGTAACAGAAACCCAATTTTTTTCTCATTCTGTTTCTGTCCAGTAGGCCTATGCAGTTTTCCAGTCTCTCTGATCATTTGGATCTCTTCTACTAATATAGTTCTTGATGGCCACTCTTCATCCTCCTATTATAGAAGTTGAGAGAATAAATGGTTTCTTGCCCTCAAACCTATATGTTACTCAATGACCATATCTAGTGCTTTGCCAGGAACCTAGCTGTTCCTCTACCTTTCTGATAATCTGGATTTCTCCAGCCCTGCTAACCCTCTACCAAGCACTATTCAATTCTTGTTACTTCAGTCTGATGCATTTTAGGATACCATGCCTTGAACTTCCAATTGGAATTTCTGGGCTCCAACCCAGAAACTGGTGATTTTCTTTATATTTTGGCCTGACTTTAGTATGTCTCATGCAGTAGTCTGGTATTTTTTTGTGATCTACCAATAGAAAATAAAAATTTGTTGTTCATATTTTTTATTAGTGTTTGTATAGATAGCAAGAAATAACTTATCTTTATTTTCATATTATGGTGAGAGAAAGTCTAGATATTTCCTTACTGAGAAATTTTCCTTATGTCAAGAATTGCATATGTTCTGAGATTTTACCCTAATTGCAAGCTAGCATATTTGCTTGCTACAGTTCCATGGATGCTAGCAGAAGACCTGAAACTCCAGGATCAGACATAGAGGACTCTATTGCAGCAACAAATAGAATGAACATGACAGGGTTATGCATCACAGATGAGGAATCCTGAGGTAGAGAACCTAAATCTTTAATAATGGGCAGTAAGCCTGCCTGTCTTTTGGCCCAGATGGAGACATTATCTTTATTATGTAGGACAATAAGGAAATTTGCCCTTTGTCCTGGAAGGAAATGGTATCACTATCTTCAAGTCTATCTTCAAGTAAATATCCCTTTAAAGATAGTTTGAAGCAAAGGCAGTCAGTGCTTCCCATAACACCAGATATCCATGGATTATTGTCACCCAACAGTCCATACTTTGGAATGGAACACAGTGAGTGTACCAATTCAGAATCTATTAACCTTTGCCCCAAAACATTGTTTTGAAAATGCTTTTTTTTTTTTTTTTTGGAGAGAGAGTGCTACTCTTTAATTGGTCAGTTAAACCTTTTATTATTGATTCTTCTACAACTTTTCTGACTTACTCTAGGCATTTTTCTTCTAGGATGACAAAGAACAGAACAGGTAAGAAGAAATCCTACAAATACCCCTTCTTAAACTTGTGGAACAAGTTATTACCATCTTCTTTACTCTTAACAACATGGCTGCCTTTCTTCTTTCTTCTGTCAAGTTTTGTTGGGATAAGAACAACATTGCAGTAGATCTGAACTCATTGCTTTTGATCCCTTCAGACTGACTAGTGGGTGTATGAGAAATATAGAGCTGAATGGCAAGAATATTTCACTTCTGTGGGTTGTCTCTTTTATCTCAACACTCTGCTTATTTTCTCTGAAGCCGGATTATTGACTGGGATGTCTGCATTGAGTGTCCTGTTCTTATTATATGGGGTATGGGATTTACCTAACTCTGTCACTACACTGCTGTACTATACAATTTAAAGTAAGCCCCAGGGGCGCCGGGGTGGCTCAGTTGGTTAAGCAGCTGCCTTCGGCTTGGGTCGTGATTCCAGGGTCCTGGGATCGAGCCCTGCATCGGGCTCCCTGCTCAGCAGAGAGCCTGCTTCTCTCTCTCCCCCTGCCGCTCTGCTTACTTGTGCTCTCTTTCTAGCTCTCTGTCAAATAAACAAATAAAATATTAAAAAAAAAATAAAGTAAGCCCCATCATATATTTGTTTCCAGGTCTGAAAAATGAGAGTCTTGGACAAGATCAGAGGGCAAGAGCTAAATTCCTACAGTCAGGGCCACTGGGTGAGCACAGTTCCAGGGGGTGATACTCATATTGTAGTCTGTATGAATGGAAAATCCTTAGTTACTGTTGCCTTCTAGAGATGTGCCTTTTCAGGGCTCTGTCTATGGGAAAGCCAGGGGATTAAGGCCAGTGTGCTAATTAATGGGGTCAGTGTATAATAATATAAGATGCAGTTTGTGGCCAAACCAGAATGGTCATGTCCAACCTTGATTCATACTGTGATGTAGAAAGTCTTTGGAACTTCTTTCCAGGTTTTATATATTATGATTTTCTTGGTATGTTGTGTTTATAGGAACTCTTTTTTTTTTTTTTTTTATAATAATTTTATTTTTTTATAAACATATATTTTAATCCCCAGGGGTACAGGTCTGTGAATCGCCAGGTTTACACACTTCACAGAACTCGCCATAGCACATACCCTCCCCAATGTTCAAAACCCCAACCCCCTCTCCCAACCCCCCTCCCCCCAGAAACCCTCAGTTTGTTTTGTGAGATTAAGAGTCACT
>PJEN01026277.1:0-14824 GCA_004024605.1 Pteronura brasiliensis | reverse complement strand
GATAGAACAAATTAATAAGAGAAGAGAGAAGAACCACATGGTCCTCTCAATTGATGCAGAAAAAGCATTTGACAAAATCCAGCATCCGTTCCTGATTAAAACGCTTCAAAGTATAGGGATAGAGGGAACATTCCTGAACTTCATCAAATCTATCTATGAAAAACCCACAGCAAATATCATCCTCAATGGGAAAAAGCTTCAGCCTTCCCGTTGAGATCAGGAACATGACAAGGATGCCCACTCTCACCACTCTTGTTCAACATAGTATTAGAAGTCCTACCAACAGCAATCAGACAACAAAGAGAAATAAAAGGTATCCAAATTGGCAATGAAGAAGTCAAACTCTCTCTCTTCGCAGATGACATGATTCTTTATATGGAAATCCCAAAAGACTCTACCCCCAAACTACTAGAACTCATACAACAATTCAGCAACGTGGCAGGATACAAAGTCAATGTGCAGAAATCAGTTGCTTTCTTTTTTTTTTTTTTAAGATTTTATTTATTTGACAGAGAGAGATCACAAGTGGGCAGAGAGGCAAGCAGAGAGAGAGAGAGGAGGAAGCAGGCTCCCCACAGAGCAGAGAGCCCGACATGGGACTCGATCCCAGGACCCTGAGATCATGACCCGAGCCGAAGGCAGAGGCTTAACCCACTGAGCCACTCAGGTGCCCCAATCAGTTGCTTTCTTATACACTAACAATGAAAATACAGAAAGGGAAATTAGAGAATCAATTCCATTTATGATAGCACCAAGAACCATAAGATACATGGGAATAAACCTAACTAAAGAGGTAAAGGATCTGTACTGGAGGAACTACAGAGCACTCATGAAAGAAACTGAGGAGGACACAAAATGATTGAATATCATTCCATGCTCTTGGATTGGAAGAATAAACATGTTAAAATGTCTATACTGCCTAGAGTAATCTATACTTTTAATGCCATTCCGATCAAAATTCCACGGGTATTTTTCAAAGAGCTGGAGCAAATAATCCAAAAATTTGTATGGAATCAGAAAAGACCCCGAATCACTAAGGAAATGTTGAAAAACAAAAATAAAACTGGGGGCATCACGTTACCTGATTTCAAGCTTTACTACAAAGCTGTGATCACCAAGACAGCATGGTACTGGCACAAAAACAGACACATAGACCGGTGGAACAGAGTAGAGAGCCCAGATACGGACCCTCCAAAGGCAAAGGAAACAAAAGTGAAAATGAACTTTTGGGACTTCATCAAAATCAAAAGCTTCTGCAAGCAAAGGAAACAGTCAACAAAACAAAGAGGCAACCCACAGAATGGGAGAAGATATTTGGAAATGACAGCACAGACAAAAAGTTGATATCCAGGATCTATAAAGAACTTCTCAAACTCAACACACAAAAAACAGATAATCATATCAAAAATGGGCAGAAGATATGAACAGACGCTTCTCCAATGAAGAACAAATGGCTATCAGACACATGAAAAATTGTTCATCATCACTAGCCATCAGGGAGATTCAAATTAAAACCACATTGAGATATCACCTTACACCAGTTAGAATGGCCAAAATTAGCAAGATAGGAAACAACATGTGTTGGAGGGGATGTGGAGAAAGGGGAACCCTCTTACACTATTGGCGGGAATGCAAGTTGGTGTAGCCTCTTTGGAGAACAGTGTGGAGATTCCTCAAGAAATTAAAAATAGAGCTTCCCTATGACCCTGCAATTGCACTACTGGGTATTTACCCCAAAGATACAGATGTAGTGAAAAGAAGGGCCATCTGTACCCCAATGTTCATAGCAGCCATGGCCACAGTCGCCAAACTGTGGAGAGAACCAAGATGCCCTTCAACGGACAAATGGATAAGGAGAACGTGGTCCATATACACTATGGAGTATTATGCGTCCATCAGAGAAGGATGAATACCCAACTTTTGTAGCAACATGGACGGGCCTGGAAGAGATTATGCTGAGTGAAATAAGTCAAGCAGAGAGAGTCAATTATCATATGGTTTCACTTATTTGTGGAGCATAACAAATAGCATGGAGGACAAGGGGAGATGGAGAGGAGAAGGGAGTTGAGGGAAATTGGAAGGGGAGGTGAACCATGAGAGACTATGGACTCTCAAAAACAACCTGAGGGTTTTGAAGGGGTGGGGGATGGGAGGTTGGGGGAACCAGGTGGTAGGTATTGGAGAGGGCACAGTTTACATGGAGCACTGGGTGTGGTGCAAAAACAATGAATACTGTTACGCTGAAAATAAATAAATAAATAAATAAATAATCTCCCAACAAACAAAAGCCCAGAGCTAAATGGCTTCATAAGAGAATTCTACTGAACATTGAAAGAACAGTTAATACCCATTCTTCTCAAACTACTACAAAACATAGAAATGGAAGGGAAACTTCCAAATCTATTCTATGAGGCCAGCATTATCCTGATTTCAAAACCAGATAAAGACTCCATTAACAAAGAAAACTACAGGCCAATATCCCAAATGAACAAGGACGGAAAACTTCTCAATAATATACTAGCAAATAAAATCCAGCTGTGCACTGAAAGAATCATTCTCCCTGATCCAGTGGGATTTATTCCTGGGCCGAAAGTGTGAATCAATATGCACAAATTAATCAATGTGAAATACCATATTAATAAAAGAAAAAACCATATGATCCTTTCAATGGATATGAAAAATCTTTTGACAAGGTACAACATCCATTCATAATGAAAATCTTCAACAAAGTAGGAACAGAAGGAAAATACCTCAAGATAATAAAGGCCATATAGAAAAAAAAATACAGCTAATATCATCCTCAATGGGGAAAAAGTGGGAATTTTCCTGTATGGTAGGAACAAGACAGGGATCTCTACTCTCATCACTGTTACTTAACATAGTACTGAAAGTCCTAGTTTCAGCAATCAGACAACAAAAAGAAATAAAAGGCATCCAAATCAGCAAAAAAGGCAAATTTTCACTATTTCCAGATGACATGATGTACTATATAGATAACCCAAGAGACTCCAACAGAAAATTCCTAGAACTGATACACAAATTCAGTAAAGTTGCATCCTACCAAATCAATGTATAGAAATCTCTTACATTTCTATACACTGATAATGATGCAGCAGAAGAAGAAATCAAGGAATCAATCTACTTATAATTGCACCAAAAACCATAAAATACCTAGAAATAAACCTAAATAAAGAGGTAAATGATCTATACTCTGAAAACTATAGAACACTTATGAAAGAAATTGAAGAGAACACAATGAAATAGAAAACATTCCATGCTCATGGATTATAAAAACAAACATGGTTCAAATGTCTATACTGCCCAAATTAATCTTCTCATTTAATGCAATCCCCATCAAAATACAACCAGCTTTTTTCACCAAGCTAGAATAAACAATCTTAAAATTGTTATGGAACCACAAAAGACACCCAATAGCCAAATCTATCTTGAAAAAAAAAAAAAAAATTAAAAAAGTAAAGCTGGAGGCATCACAGTTCTGGACCTCAAGTTATATTACATAGCTGTACTGATCAAGACAGTATCATCCTGGCACAAAAACAGACACATAAATCAATGGAACAGAATAGAAAAGACAGAAATGTACTCAAAGTTATATGGTCAATTAATTTTCAACAAAGCAGGAAAAAAAAATCCAAAGGAAAAAAAGACTGTCTCTTTAACACATGGGTGTTAGTTAAAGTGGACAGCAATATGCAAAAGAATGAAACTGAGACAAGGGAAACAAAAGCTAAAATAAATTATTGGGGCTTCATCAAGATAGAAAGCTCCTGCACAGTGAAGGAAACAATCAACAAAACTAAAAGATAACCTATGGAATGGTAGAAAATATTTGCAAATTGCATATCTGATAAATGGTTGGTATTCAAAATCTATTAAGAACTTAAAATCAATACCCAAAAATCAAATGACCCAAGTAAAAAGTGGGCAGAAGACATAAATAGATATTTTTCCCATGAAGACATACAGATGGCCAACAGACACATGAAAAGATGCTCAACATCACTCGACATTGGATAAATACAAATCAAAACTATGATGAGATATCACTTCATACCAGTCAGAATGGGTAAAATTAACAACAGGAAACACAGGTGTTGGGGAGGGGTGAAGAAAGGAGAACCCTTTACACTGTTGTGGAGAATGCAAACTGGTGCAGCCACTCTGAAAACAGTGTGGATGTTCCTCAGAAAATCAGAAACAGAACTACCCTTGACCAAGCAATTGCACTAATAGGTATTTACCCAAAAGATACAAAAAAAAAAAGCAGTTTTAAAAGGATACATGCACTCTGATTGTGTATAGCAGCATTATCAACAATAGCTCAACTATGAAGAGGGCCCAAATGTTTATTGACTGATGGATAGACAAAGAAGTACTGAGATTATATATATAATGTAAAATTATTCACCTATCAAAACGAATGAAATCTTGCCATTTGCAGTAACATGGATGGAGCTAGAGAGTATTATGCTAAGCAAAACAATTCAAAAATAAATACCATATGATTTCATTCATGTGTAATTTAAGAAACAAAACAATAAACATAGGGGAAAAGGAAAGGAGGGGCAAATCAGTAAAGAGACTCTTAATTATAGAGAGCAAACAGGATTATTGGAGAGGAGGTGGGTAGAGAGACAGGTTAAATGGGTGATGGGAATCAAGGAAGTCTCTTGTGATGATCACTGGGTGTTGTATGTAAGTGATGAATCACTAAATTCTATGCCTGAAATTAGTATTACACTGTATGTTAACTAACTGGAATTTCAATAAAAACTTGACAAGAAATACTGGCAAAAAGTTAAAATATAATGCAGTGTAGTTGAGATATCACCTTACACCAGTTAGAATGGCAATAATTAACAAGGCAAGAAACAGCAAATGTTGGAGAGGATGTGGAGAAAGGGGAACCCTGTTATACTGTTGGTGGGAATGCAAGTTGGTGTCGCCACTTTGGAAAACAGCGTGGAAATTCCTCAAAAAATAAAAAATACAGCTTCCCTATAACTCAGAAATTGCACTACTGGGTATTTACCCCAAAGATACAGATGTAGTGAAAAGAAAGTTCATATGTACCCTAATGTTCATAACAGCACTGTCCACAATAGCTAAACTGTGGAAAGAGCCAAGATGCCCCTCAACAGACAAATGGATAAAGAAGATGTGCCCATATATACAATGGAATATTATTCAGTCAGCAGAAAGGATGAATAACCAGGTTTTGCATCACCATGGATGGGACTGGAGGAGATTATGCTGAGTGAAATAAGTCAAGCAGAGAAAGTCAATTATCATATGGTTTCACTTACTTGTGGAACATAAGGAATAACATGGAGGACATTAGGAGAAGAAAGGGAAAAGTGAAAAGGAGAAATCAGAAGGGGAAATGAACCACGAGGGACTATGGACTCTGAGAAACAAACTGAGGGTTTTAGAGCAGAGGGGGGTGGGGGCATGGGTGAGCCTAGTTGTGAGTATTAAGGAGGGCAAGCATTGCATGAAACACTGGGTGTTATATGTAAACAATGAATCTTGGAACAATACATCAAAAATAATCATGTATTGAATGATGACTAACAACACAATTTTTTAAAAAGGAAAACAAAATATAATGCAGTGTAAAAAGTGATGAGACAATGGTAACTGCAGGGTGTTATGTGGACCAATTTTGAAGAGTCATACAAAGTTTCTCAAAAGACCCAGAGTAACAGGAAGGATGATAAGAGTAGTAAAGGTAATGCACTGGAGTAAGAATATGCAAATATCTTTGATATCTTTGAATTGGAAGAATGCCAAGTGGTTCTCAACTCAGAAAAAAATTTATTTCTCAACAGGAAAAGAATGCTACTGGCATCTAGTGGGTAGAGGTCAGGAATGCTACTAAACATCCTACAGTGCACAGGACTGCCCCCAACGTCAAAGAATTATCCTCCCCAAAATGTCAATAGTGCCGAGGTTGGGAAACTCTGTGTTGGAGAATTAGAATTGGAGATTTTAAATTTTTAGTCTTTGCTAATTTGATAACCATAGATAGTATCTTGTTACTTAAATTTACATTTTCTTAAATTCTAATGTGCTTAAAGATTGAAATATACTAACTATTAAAGAAAGTTTCTAAGCAAGATGTTGCAAGAGTAGGGGACTTCATTTCATCTGGTCCCTTGAATTTAGCTAAATAACTATCAAAGCTTTCTGAACACCATGAATTCAACATGAGATGTTAAGAAAAGAATATCTGGAACTCTACAAGTAGAAAAGCAACCATTTTCTGCAAGGTAGGAGGTGCAGAGAAGTGAATCTGATGAGATATATCAGAAGATAAACTATGGAGGGAGGGAGCTTCAGCAAGCCAGCTACCAGAAAGTGATATAGCCCTGAAGTGCAGAATCGTAATAGAAATTGGAACAGCAGAAATCTGATCAGTAACAGCAGTAATCTGCTCTAGAGAGAGACATCCCTGCCTGAAAGGTGCTCAGACGATGAAAAGGGGCAGAATTCTAGGTGCTATAGTGTGGCCTCAGTATCCCCAGAGTCACAGAAATAAACAGGGGTGCCTGAGCCAGTAGAGTGGTGAAAATGAAGAGGTGAAACTAGTTATGGTCAGTGAGCTGGGGATGAGGCTCTCAGCTCAGTTTGCCATAAACTGCAAGCAGGGTCTCCATCGGATGACCACTCTCTACATTGGGACCATGCAAAGGACAGGAATGTGGGACCCCTCCACCTTCTCCTGGGAGGGATAGAGTGGGTGTGAGCACCATTAAGTGACCTCTTTCAATGCTAGGGCCTTACAAATTGCAGTAACATGGGACTCTCCCCTTCCCTGGGAGGATCAGTGTGGGTGAGCACTGTAGGAGTCTACAGAGTTTGGCATGCACCAAAGTGAAGACCGTTTATCCCTGAGCGTTTACTAAAGAGAGGTGACAAGGATCCTTCAAATCTGGGGCTGGAGGTCATGCAGCCATTTTTATTCTGATCCTCTATAGAAGCATGGAAGGCCTTTACAGAACAAAAGCCACACAGAGGACCAGCTTATACTGGACCATGCCTCCTGGCAAGGGGGCAATGCAAACCCACCCAGGCAAAGACACCTGAGAAGCAGCCAAGCAGGCCACACCCCCAGAAGCAAATAGAAGAACAGGTGAACAGCAAGTTTACAGACAACACAAGACTATAAAACCCCAGCACTAGGGGAAAATAATATATAGAACTCAAGGTTGGTTTGTTTGTTTTTTTCTCATGATTCGTTTATCTTTCAGTCTAAAATTTTCCATTTCTCTTTTTTCTTTTTTTCCCATTTCATCTAGTTTCTTATTTTATCAACTCTTTGTTTTTTAAATCTATTATTAACTAGAATTTTTTTTACATTTACATTTTATAGGTATATTCTTCATTTTTGGCATTCTTTCACTCTATTCAATTTTTTTATATATATAAGATTGATTTTCTTTGCAATGTTGGGATTTAGTATCTTCTAATACACAGACCAAAATATATTCAGGACCAACTGGATCACACTGTTTTGTCCACACTAAGATTATATTCTCTCTCCCAACTGCCCCCCCACCCCGCACCTTCTCGCTCTCTCTTTTTTTTTCTTCTTTTGCTTTTTCCTTTGCTTTTCTCTTTTGGTTTCTGACCTCTTCAGATTTGTCTAGTGTGTATTTTGCTTGAGTTGAAGCTCATAGTTTTTGTTCTGCCCAGTTGCTTATCCATTTTTCTCTGGTCAAAATGACTACAAGGAGGAATTCACAACAAAACACAGAACCAGAGGTAATACTCTCTGTCACACATCTAACTGATATGATTATAAGTAAAATATCAGAGCTGGACTTCAGGATAACAATTGTAAAGTTATTAGCTGGACTGGGAAAAAGTATAAAAGCCACTAGAGAATCCCTTAGTGCAGAAATGAGATCTAGGGGTGCCTGGGTGGCTCAGTGGGTTAAAACCTCTGCCTTCGGCTCAGGTCATGATCCCAGGGTCCTGGGATAGAGCCCTGTGTTGGGCTCTATGCTCAGCGGGGAGCCTGCTTCCCTTCCTTTATCTCTGCCTGCCTCTCTGCCTACTTGTGATCTCTGACAAATAAGTAAATAAAAATCTTAAAAAAAAAGAAAGAAATGAGATCTAATCAGGCCAAAATTAAAAATACTCTAAATGAGATGCAGTCTAAATTGGATGCTCTAACAGCTAAGGTAAATGAGGCAGAAGAGAGAGAAAGTGACATAGAAGACAAATTGATGGAAAGGAAGGAAGGTGAGGAAAAGAAAAACAACTAATAGACCATAAGGAGGGGCTTCAAAAAATCAGTGATGTCATAGAATGAAACAACATCAGAATTGTTGGGGTGGTTGAGGGTGAAGGCAGAGAGAGAGGGCCAGAAGGTATATTTGAGCAAATCATAGCTGAGAACTTCACTACTCTGGGAAAAGAAACAAACATTCACCTCCAAGAGGTGGAGAAGACCCCTCCCAAAATCAATAAAAATAGATCAGCTCCTGACATATAATAGTGAAGCTTGCAACTTTTAGAGAAAAAGAAAGAATCCTGAAAGCAGCTCAAGACAAGAGGCTCCTTACCTAAAGAGGGAGAAATAATAGACTGACATCAGACCTATCTACAGAGACATGGCAGGCCAGAAGGGACCAGCATGATATATTCAGGGTACTAAATGAGAAGAATATGCAACCAAATATACTTTATCCAGTGAGTATGTCATTCAGAGTGGAAGGAGAGATAAAGAGCTTCCAGGGCAGACAGAAACTCAAAGAATATGTGACCACCAATCCAGCCCTACAAGAAATATTAAGGGGGCTCTTACAAGTGAAGACTAACAAAAACCAGAAAGAAACAGACAATCTACAGAAACAGGGACTTTTACAGGCAATGCAATGGCACTAAATTCATATCTTTCAATAGTAATGTTGAATGTAATGGGCTAAATGCTCCAATCAAAAGACAGGGCATCAGACTGGATTTAAAAAAAAAAAAAAAAAACAGGACCCATCCATATGCTGTCTACAAGAAACTCATTTTAGACCTAAACACACCTTCAGACTGAAAGTGAGGGAACAGAGAACCACTTATCATGCTAATGGACCTCAAAAGAAATCTAGGGTAGCAATTCTCATATCAGACAAGTTATATTTTAAACCAAAGACTGTAGTAAGAGATAAAGAGGGAGACTATATCATACTTAAAGGGGCTAACCAACAAGAAGATATAATAATTATAAATATTTATGCTGCTAATTTGGGAGCAGCCAATGATATCAACCAATTAATAACCAAAGTAAAGAAACATACTTATAATACAGTCATAAGAAGGGACTTCAACACCCCACTTACAGCAATGGTCAGATCATCAAAGCAGAAGATCAACAAAGAAACAAGGGATTTGAATAAGACAATGGACCAGATGGACTTCACAAATATATACAGAGCATTCCATCCTAAAGTAACAGAATACACATTCTTCTCAAGTGCACATGGAACATTCTCCAAAATAGAGCACATACTGGGTCAAAAATCAGGTTTCAACTGATAACAAAAGATGGGGATTATTCCCAGCATATTTTCAAGCCACAATGCTTTGAAACTTGAACTCAATCACAAGATGAAATTCAAAAGGAACACAAATACTTGGAGGTTAAAGACCATCATATTGAAGAATGAACTGGACAAGGAGGAAATTGAGGAGGAATTAGAAAAATTCATGGAAACAAAAGAAAATGAAAAAAAATGTTCAAAACCATTGAGATACAGCAAAGTCTGTCCTAAGAGGGAAGTACATTGCAATACAATCCTGTCTCAAAAAAAAAAAAAAATCGAAAAACCTCAAATACACAAACTAACTTTACACCTAAAGGAGACAGAGAAATAACATCAAATAAACCCTAAACCAAGCAAGAGAAGAGAAATAAAGATTGGAACAGAAATTAAGGAAATAGAAACCAAAAGAACAGTAGGACAAATCAATGGAACTAGAAGCTGGTTCTTTGAAAGAATGAATAAGATCGAAAAACCTCTAGCCAGACTTATCCAAAAGAAAAGAGAAAGGACTCAAATAAATAAAATCATGAATGAAAGAGAAAAGATCATGACCAACACCAAGGAAACACAGTTTTTAGAACATATTATAAGCAAGTATATGTCAACAAAGTAGGCAATCTGGAAGAAATGGAAGCATTACTGGAAAGTATAAACTGCCAAAACTGAAAGAGGAACTAGTAGAAAACCTGCACAGCCTATAACCTGCAAGGAAATTGAAGCAGTAATGAAAACCTCTAAGAAAACAATAGTCCAGGGCCACATGGCTTCCAAGGAGAATTCTACCAAACGATTAAAGAAGAAATCATACCTATTCTCCTGAAATTATTTCAAAAAATAGGTTATTTCCATAACCTTTCTATGAGGCCAGCATTATCTGGATCCCAAAACCAGACAAAGACCCAATCAAAAAGAAGTATAGACCAATATCCCTGATGAACATGGAGTCCAAAATTCTCACCAAGATACTAGGCAATAAAATCCAACAGTAGAGTAAAAGAATTATTCACCAAGACCAAGTGGGATTTATTCCTGGGATGCAAGAATGGTTCAACATTCCTAAATTGATGTGATACATCACATTAATAAAAGAAAATACAAGAACCATAGTATCCTCTCAATTGATGTAGAAAAAGCATTTGACAAAAAACATCATTCTTTCTTGATTAAAACTCTCCACAGTGTAGTGATAGCCAGAACATACCTCAATATCATAAAAACTATCTATGAAAAGCCCACAGTGACTGTCATTCTTAATGGGGAAAAGCTGAGAGCTTTTCCCCTAAGGTCAGGAACATGACAGTGGTGCTCATTCTCACCATTGTTGTTCAACATAGTACTAGAAATCCTAGCCTCAGCAATCAGACAACAAAAAGAAATAAAAGTCATTCAAATTGAGAAAGAAATCAAACCCTCACTCTTCATAGATGACAGGATAGTCTATGTGGATAACCCAAAAGACTCTGCCCCAAAATTGCTGGAATTCAGACAGCAATTCGGCAACATGGCAGGATATAAAATCAATGCATAGAAATCAGTTGCATTTCTATACACTAACAAAGAGACAGAAGAAAGAGAAGTTAAGGTATCAATCCACTTATAATGGCACCCAAAACCATAAGATACCTAGGAATAAATCTAATCAAAGAGGTAAAGGATCTATACTCTACCAACTACAGAATACTTAAGAAATTGAGGAACACATAAAGAAATGGAAAAACATTCTATGTTCATGGACTGGAATAATAAATATTATTAAGATGTCTATGCCACCCAGAGCAACCTACACATTCAATGCAATCCCTACCAAAATACTATTGACATTTTTCAAAGAGCTGGAACAAACAATCCTAAAATTTGTATGAAAGCAGAAAAGACTCTGAATAGCCATAGGAATGTTAAAAAAGAAAACCAAAGCTGGGGGCATCACAGTGACAGACTCCAAGCTCTATTACAAAGCTGTAATCATCAAGACAGCATATTACTGGCATTACAAAAGACACATAGACCAGTGGAACAGATTATAAAACACAGAAATGAACCCACAACTATATGGCCAACTAATATTTGACAAAGCAGGGAAGAATATCCAGTGGAAAAAAAGACAGTCTCTTCAGCACGTGGTGCTGGGAAAATTGGAAAAACACATGCAGAATAATGATACTGGACCAATCTCTTACACCATATACAAAGATAAACTCAAAATGGATGAAAGACCTAAATGTGAGACAGGAATCCATCAAAATCATGGAGAACACAGGCAGCAACCTCTTCGACCAGACTACATAACTTCTTGCTAGACACCTCTCTAAAGGCAAGGGAAACAAAAGCAAAAATGAGCTTTTGGAACTTCACCAAAATAAAAACCTTATAACAGCAAAGGAAACAGTCAACAAAACTAAAAGGCAAGCTATGGAATGGGAGAAGATGTAACAAATGATGTAACAGATAAAGGGCTGGCATGCAAGATCTATAAAGAAATTATCAAGGTCAACACTAAAAAAAAAACAAATAATCCAGTCAAGAAATGATCAGAAGACATGAACAGACATTTCTACAAAGAAGACACACTAAACCACAATTAACTAAAATTAACAAGACAGGAAACAACAAATGTTGGTGAGGATGCAGAGAAAAGAGAATACTTTTACACTTCTGGTGGGACTGCAAGCTAGGACAGCCACTCTGGAAAACACTATGGAGGTTTCTCAAGATGTTAAAAATAGAGCTACCCTATGGCCCAGCAATTGCTCTACTAGCTATTTACCCCAAAGATACAAATATAGTAATATAGTGATCTGTAGGGGCACCTGTACCCCCAATGTTTATAGCAGCAATGTCCTCGATAGCCAAACTGTGGAAAGAGCTTAGATGTCCATTGACAGATTAATAGATAAGCATATAGTACACACACACACACACACACACACACACACACACTGGAATATTACTCAACCATCAGAAAGGATTAATATTTGCCATTTACTTCAACGTGGATGGAACTGGAGGTTATTATCCTGAGTGTAATAAGTCAACCAGAGAAAGACAATTATCATATGGTTTCACTTATATGTGGAATATAAAAAACAGTGCCAAGGATTATAGGGTAAGGGAGGAGAAGTAAAGATATCATAGAGTGAGATAAACCATGGGAGACTCCTAATGATAGGAAACAAACTGAGGGTTGCTGGAGGGGAGGCAGGTAGGGGGATGGGGTAACTGGGTGATGGGCATTTGTGGGTCATGTGATGTGAAGTGATTAGCACAGGGTGTTATAAGCAAGTGTTAAATTATTGAACACTACATCTGAAACAAATGATGTACTATGTTGGCTAATAGAATTTAAATAAAAAATTAAAAATAACTGTATTAACTATTATATTTCTTCTTCAGTATATTTTTTGTTTGTGTTCTTTGAAGATTTCTCAACTTGTTTTTTATCTGTTGCTTAGTGTTCTAGAAGAATGCTATATATTACGAATAGAAAACTTGTGTATCATATATGTTGCAAATATTTTTATTTTATCATATTCCTTGGTGTTTCATTTTTTTCCTGTGTGGTTTCAAACTACTATGTAGTCAAATCTATTGTTCTTGTTTTATCACGTTTTCTACCTTTATATTATAAAAGCAGTTTCCAACCAAAATTGAACAAATTTATTATTTTAATACAATGTGATAAATGCCATAATAGAATGGTATATCCCATAACAACAGTGTGGAGGTACAAGGAAGTGGTCAATTAAAATGAGGAAAAAGGGGCAGACTGATTTATTTATTTTTGTTGTTTATATCCTAAGTGCCTAGAAAAGTGCCTGGAACACAACAGGCTACAAATAAATATTCATTAAAGGATGAGTACATAAATAAGTCATATTTTATTGTTCATACAATTTCAGTTTATGAAATAATGTAAACTATTTATATTTACATTCTTTGTGAAATTAAGCAATGAGTAGAAGAGATCATACAATTTTGCATTATTCCTAGTTTATCCCCTTCCAAGCTATGTCTCAATCTAACCAGGATCTCAAGCAATCCTAGGAATATGCATCAGGCTTAGGGCTGGTCCAGATGAAGTCGGAGATTACCATGCTTATCTAAATCCTCTTCTCAAACCAAAGTGACTTTTTTTGTTTTTGTTTTGAAAAGAAAAGATTATTCTCCCTTCCCCCCAGAAACACACACATGCACACACACATTTTAAGTAAAAGGTAAAAGTTCCTCTGGCTCCCATAGTCCTTCACAGAGGCTTGATGTATTCTTCTATTTTGTTGTATTTGTGATAGTCATAAATTTGTTTCTGACTGCTTAGGTACAATAAGTAGTATATTTTGTTCCTTATGTTTTTTTAAATTAAATTAAATTTTGTTTTGTGCCCTCACATTTCTAGCTGATAGAGCATTTACTATTAGTTATTATTGGAGCTTCCTCCCCTATCAGATCCTATAGGAATCTCAGAGCTTAGTGAGTCACAGGAAAATGAGAGAAGTGTCTGCTCCTTAATATCTAGTGGTCACCATCATTACTGATTATTCTCCTACCCAAAGATACCATTGAATTCTGGTTTTCTGCCATCTTCCAGGTGCCAGTACTCTATAGCATGTATGGTAGGAAGGAGGATGGCAGACCTTCTTTTCAGCAATGTTTTCTCCATGCCGCCAGTGACTATCATTTCCCTCTGGGCATCTTCACTCTGGTCCTTTCAAGATCAGATGATGGATCTTTTTTATCAGTCTCCAGCATATACCTCCTCCCAATAGTAGTACTGCCATCTCCCTGACTACAATCTCAAGAAAACTCTTCCTCTTCAGGAGTAATCACTCACCAATTTGACAGCAAGTATAAATTTCTATCCTCCTTTGCCCTCTAGGGCAACTCCAGATATAACCAACAAAGACTTGGATGGGTGTTATTGTTTGTATTTTTTTAGTGGTTTTGATATGTGTGTTTTTTCTCTAAGAATGTCCCTAATAGAAAGAAAGAGAAAAGAAGGAAGGAAAGAAGGAGGAGGAGAAGAAAAAGAAAGAAAGAAGAAAAGACAGAAGAAAGAAGGCAGGAAGGATGGAAAAAGAGAGAGAAGAAAGGAAAGAAGGGAGGAAAGAAGGAAGGAAGGAAAGGAGGGAGAGATGGAGGGAGGGAGGGAAAAGGGTGGAGGGAGGAAGGAATGAAGGAAGGGAAGAGGAAAGGGAGAGAGTTAAAGAAGGTAGAAAAATGAAAGGATAGAAGAATGAAGCAAAGAAGGAGAGAACCAGCTATTA
>PJEN01026276.1:0-14804 GCA_004024605.1 Pteronura brasiliensis | reverse complement strand
CGCCGTCCCCCGTCTCCCCACCGTTCCTGCCGTCCCCACTTGCCCCTGCCCTCCCCACTGTCCCCACTGTCCCCCTCTGTACCCTGCCATCCCCAGCCATCTCCCACCATCCCCACTGTCCCCTGCCATCCCGGCCACCCCCCTCCGTCTCTGCCATCCCCACTGTCCTGCGGTGTCCCCCGCCATCCCGCACCCCTCGGCCGGCACGTACCCCACCGGGACAGTGTCCGGCCCAGCATCTGCCCTGTGTCTGGGTTCCAGCAGTAGCGCTGGAACTCCTCCATCCGCTGGCTGCATGACTTTTTCTCCTGCAGCGCTGCCATCCTGGAGAACGGGGGTGCTACCCTCACCCAGCCCGGGAGGAGAGGGGCCGCCTCTGGGTTTTATAGTCTCCTCCCCCAGAGGTCACGGGGCTGTGGAGACAGGCTCCAGGGAACGCAGCAGGCGTTGGTCACACCTTGCTGTCCAAACACAGCCTCTATCAGACATCTCGCCGCCCCTACTCTCGGATGCCCTTGGCTGTGTCCTTGTCCGTCCTGATACCGACCAAGGTCAAGGGCTTCCCTGCAGGAGAAGCAGTTCTCTGCTCCTTTCACTTCCTCCTGGGGCAGAGATGTGAGGAGTGCAGGGCGGGTCTGACCCCGGCTCTGTGCCCGGGATGGTCCTGGTCTGAGCCCATCGGGGTGGCGACTGGGGGGCTCCCACCACCATCGCTCCTGCGGGTTATCACTTGCTGGGGAGCATGTCTGACACTGAAGATGCCCCGTGCGAAAGGGGCCAGGAGCTCTGTTCTAGACGTGAGGGTTCCGAGGGTCCCCATCTTCACCTGCCATCACTCCTGATGTTTTGTGGAGGTGAGGAGGCTGCTGTCCTCCGAGATCTGTTGTTGGGGTCAGGCTGGGGCCCTTCAGGACTACTTCATGTCTATGAGGAACTGACAAGCATATAGTCTAGAGGTACTTTCTGGAAGGGAAAGCACGCCAGCCCCTGCTCACCACTGGGCCCAGGGGCTTCTGACCAACTGTGCTGCTGGCTTTAGGACCATAGCAGTGTCCGGGTGGGGGACACTTGGCCTGGCAGCACACCCGTGCCTGCTGGGTCACCTGTCCCACCACCAGGCTTCTGAGGGCTGACTCGCCAGGGGGCCTGAGTACCTGGGCAGCGGCAAGCCCTCCCCACCAGCCTGACGCATGGCCAGAACCAGGAGGCCTTGGCAGTCTGTGCAGCGGGCCTGTGACACCTGCTCCCCGGGGCCCCCTCTCTGCAGTTAGGTGACGGTGACATGCCACAGAAGTCTTCTCCCAGACAGCGAAGTCACAGCCCGATGAAAATAGTGGGTTTTGTACACAGAGACCTAGAATTTCACGGGTTGTCCCATCTGGGTTTTCCCTCTGAAGGAGGTGAAATGTAGCCAAATTTGAGGTTTCTTTGGGAAGAAGAAGAATGGAAAACGCTCTTGCAGTTGTCCTGCCTTATTTTCTTTAGGATGATTTAGAGTTTTTTTAGCAAAACAAGTAACCGAACATTCAGAGGGAATAGGGCCATTTTAGCTCAGACTCATAACTTTTTAACGAACCAATTCTGTGTATTTTCCGTGACACTGTTCTCATTCACAACTTCGGCATTTTAGGTCAGTGAGACTTGGGGGCATTCGGCTGCAGTCTGGGCCTTGGACCCTGATTGCCGGGGCGCGAAGGCACCGCGCCGTCCGTGTTGCCCCCAGAATAAACGCCACTTTGAAGTGAGTGAGGCAGGAATTCTTTCTAGAAGTCACTGAGTGAAAACTTCCACATTCCGTGGAATGCTCAGCTGCACACAGGTTAGCACAACGACCTCAGGGTGCGTGCCAGCGGGGAGGAGAGGGGCGAGGGCAGCCGTCTACACGGCGTGTGTTGAGAGTGTGGCCCACGTACGCCGTGGGGTGAGAGCGGGCTGCAGGCAGTGTGGGGTGCCCAGACCTCCCCCACGTGGCAGTAACAAGGGGGCTCCCCTTCTGCTGCGGGATAGGGTCTGCGAAGGCCCGCTAAAATGAAGGATTACAGAGTAGCAGAGTGTCCAGGGTCCAGCTGCTGGTCGTGCAGCAGACCAAGGTCCAGCAAGATTGCAGAGTGAGCTACGACAGTCAGCAGATGCCGCTACCACGGGGACGGGGTGTTGGGATCAGAGATTTTAAGGCAGTTATGATAAAAGTGCTAGAGTGAGCAATGATAAACACGCTTGAAAAAAATTGTAACCATGCTTTTAAAAAAGCTTAAGGAAAGAAATAGAAGATATAGAGAAAAACCAATGGAAACTGTAGATTCAAAAAAAGACTGAGAGCAAGAAATCAGCAAATGGATTTAACTGTATAAGGAAGGGGACAGAGAAAGAACCTGTGACATGGAATGAAAAATAATAGACACTCTAAAATATCATAGATGAGTCAAAATTGGATTCTAAGAAATGTTCAAGTAACCCAAAGGAAAAAATGGAAAGAGAAAACAAGTGAAAAACAAAAGTGGCAGACCTGAGCAACAGTAACATTAAATATAAATGCTATAAATACACTGAAACCTGACAGGAGATTTGAAAACAGGAGCTCACTGGACGCCACAAGAGACTCAGATGGAGAGAGAGAGGCTGAGCAGGGAAGAATGGCGAAGACGTGTCACGCCGGCAGTCATCATTATACAACGTTCGTCTCCCGTGATTTTCTCTGCTGCGAAGTCTCCACGTTAACACAACCACGCGGGTTAACACAGGTGTTATGTGTTAATGTGTAATGATGAAGGGTCAGTATACCAAGTATACCAGTATACTTGGTATACCAGTATACCAAGAAGACACCGCAACCCTAAATGCGTGTGCAGCGAACGACAGGGCGGCAGACGGACAGATCTGCGCGTAGAAGTGGATCTGCGACTTCAGTCACGGGCTTCAGCGTCTCTCCCAGCTGCGGAGCAGCTCCACAGAGAGCCAGAGCCCAGAGAAGAACTCAACAGTATTGTCGACCAACAGGATGCCGTTGACGTTTCTCGAACATTCACCGCATAGCAGAATACAGTTTCTTTATAAGTGACCTTGGACCATGCACCAGGGTAGACTGTGTCCTGGGCCGGAGAATAAAGCCCAACAAATCTGAGCATCAAGATCAGGCCATGTGTTCTCCAACCACGATACAGTCAAACTCGAAATCAGTAACAAAAACAACAGGAAGATCTCCAAACATGTGAGAAATGGACACTACCCTCAAAATAATTTGTGATTCAAAAGGAAGTCTTGAGGGAAATTAAAAAGAAATACGTAGGACTGATGACAAACGGGTGAGGTCAGAATTCATGGGCCGCGGCCGCGGCACAGCTACAGGACAGTGTCTGCTCTAAGTGCTCTAAGATAGTCTCAAGTTCGTGATCTAAGTTCCCACTTGGAAAACTTAGGAAAAGAGTGGGGTAGCAAGTAGAAGGAAGAAACAAGAAATTACAACAGAAATCAATGAAATAAGAACAAAAGAAAAGGGAAAGTCGGTGAAAGAGCTGGTTCTTCGAAAAGTCCATAAAACTGACGAATCTATGGCAAGAGGAAAAACAGGTGATCCCATCAGAAACGAAGCATCACTACAGACCCTTCCTACATAAGGAAGTGCCACACACGGTTCTATATACATAAGCTCAACAACTTCCATGAAGTCGGCCGCCTCGAAAAACACACCTTGTCCAATTTGAAATACATACTCTGACCAGACCTACAACCGCAGGAAATTGAATTTGTAATTTAAAATCTTTCAACAGGGGTGCCTGGGTGGCTCAGTGGGTTAAGCCTCTGACTTCAGCTCAGGTCATGATCTCAGGGTCCTGGGATCGAGCCCCATGTGGGGCTCTCTGCTCAGCGGGGAGCCTGCTTCCCCCTTTCTCTCTGCCTGCCTCTCTGCCTGCTTGTGATCTGTCAAATAAATAAGTAAAATCTTTAAAAAAAAATTTAAATCTTCCAACAAAAACCCTCCATGCCCTGATGGTTTCACTGGAGAATTCACTGCAGGAAACCCCAACCACTACCCTGTGAACCCTGACAGGAGGGCAGGAAGGGCTCAAGGACGGGACTGTGGCTGCTCAGCAAGTTTTCCCTTGGCCTCCCCTGCCTCTGCCCACACCCACTTGCAGAACCTCCCTGCCTCCCGTACACCCTCTTCTGCCAGGAGGAGCATGGGGTGGGCCGGCCTTCCCCACCTCTGCTGACTCCTGCATTCTTGATTCTGTAAGCTCTCCCTTTCTCCGCTCCCAAAACCATAACCGACCTCTGTCACTTCCTTTTCTTCCCCGCACAGTTACTGAGCAGCTGCTGTGTACTAGACAGATAAGACCATGTCCGTGTGAAGGTGACATTTCTGTTGGTCCTGGCATCCCCAGATAACCCCCAGGTGTATCCCCCCATGTGTGTGGCCCAGGAGTGTCCCCCCAGGCCTCTTCTCACAGATATTCCCCAGGTGTGTCCCCCAGGGGCCCTGTCCCACATATGTGTCTCCCATGTGTGTGCCCCAGCTGTGTCCCCCCAGCTGTGTCCCTGACCTCTTCGCTCTGCTCTCCCTCCTGTTCCTCTCATTTGAGGCCTCAGCCCTGTGTGTAGCCGAGGGTCTCTTGCTTCAGCCCTAACTTCACCGGAAGCTTCTCCAGGTGTCTCTGCTTTGCGAGCTCAGCCCAGGGCTGCGGGGAAGTGGGGGAGGGGCTGATCCCTTGGCAGGTGCCGGGTTACCTCAGGTCGCTGGTGCAGACAGGTGACCTGGAGCAGGCCACTGTCAGTGTCGGGCTGGGTTCCCACATACTAACCCGTCCCCCGGCCATGGTTTCACCCTCGGACACCCCGGAAGCTATTCCCTGCAAATTTTTTCTCTGAACTCCTGTTCCCAGCTCTTTTCCCTCCCACTTGTTATTTTTTAAGGCAAAAATGAAATATAGTGGGAAAGCCCCCAGCCATTTGGGGTTTCTTGGGACCCCTCTGCCTTCTGTCTGACCTCCCGTCCCTGGAAGGGAAGAAGCCCCTGCCAGGGCTGGGGGCCACGGGGCAGCTTCAGCAGATGCTTCAGGGTCTGCTCTTTGTCCTTCCTGGCGGGCTCCAAGGAGGAAGTGGCAGGGGGGGAGGGGCCGCATAATCCTCCTGGAAGCAGCTTAGGGGATTGTCTTTTTCTGGCACCTGCTCTGTGACCCTGGGCCGGGATTTGGCCAAAGCTGTGTCAGCTGGGTTCCTGGGCTCCCGGCACGGCTGCTAGTCACCCTCGCACCTGCTGGGACGCCTGCTGTCTAGGGAGGGCAGGGGGCACGGGCTTGGGGTGGCGGGTCCGGCCTCTCGTGCCTGACGCAGCAGGCAGCCAGCACCGGGATGGATTTCGGTTCCCTGGAGACGGTGGTGGCCAACTCGGCCTTCATCGCCGCGCGCGGCAGCTTCGACGGGAACAGTGGCCCATCCTCTCGGGACAGGAAGTACCTGGCCAAGCTGAAGCTGCCCCCACTGTCCAAGTGCGAGGGCCTCCGGGAGAGCCTGGACCTGGCGTTCCCGAGCGTGTGTGCAGAGCAGCCCATCGGCAAGCGGCTGTTCCAGCAGTTCCTGGGGGCCGACGAGAGGCATGTGCCGGCTCTGGAGCTCTGGAAGGACATCGAGGACTATGACACGGCAGATGACGACCTCCGGCCTCAGAAGGCCCGGGCCATCCTGGCCGAGTACCTGGACCCCCAGGCCAAGCTCTTCTGCAGCTTCCTGGACGAGGGCACGGTGGCGAAGATCCGGGAGGGGCCCGTGGTGAGCGGGGATGCGCCCTTCCAGCCGCTGCTGCAGGCCACCCTGGCGCACCTGAGCCAGACGCCCTTCCAGGAGTACCTGGACAGCCTCTACTTCCAGAGGTTCCTGCAGTGGAAGTGGCTGGAGGCCCAGCCCATGGGCGAGGACTGGTTTCTGGACTTCAGGGTCCTGGGGAAAGGGGGCTTCGGGGAAGTGTCCGCCTGCCAGATGAAGGCCACGGGCAAGCTGTATGCCTGTAAGAAGCTCAACAAGAAGAGACTCAAGAAAAGGAAGGGCTACCAGGTGGGCCGCTGGCTGCTCACGGGCGTGGGAGGGCCGTTGGGGGCCGCGTCTCGCCCCTCACAGCTCCCTTCATGCACTGCCTCCTCTGCCCTGGGGATGTCGGGTCCCTCCCGCTGGGGAGCCTCCACGTCCTGAGCCAATGGTCTGGCCCACGGGACACAGAGGGGCCCGTCCGCAGCTCTGCCCCCACGCGGGGTTTGCCGTGACCCCTCTTGGAGGCGGCCTCTGTGTTCGATGGGGTGTGCGGTTCTGCTCATCCTGTCAGCTGCCTTCTTTTTTTCGAGATTGATTTAATTTACTTATTTTTTTTTGAAAGACTTTATTTATTTGAGAGAGGGACAGAGGGAGAGTGCATGAGTGGGGGCGAAGGGCAGAGGGAGAAGCAGGCTCCTCGCCGAGCAGGGAGCCCGATGTGGGACTTGATCCGAACACCCTGTGATCGTGCCCTGAGCCAAAACCAAGCCTCGGACGCTGAGCCCACGGAGCCCCCCAGGAGCTCCTCCCACCATCCTTCCCGTGTCTCCATCACTACCATGAAATAGGGGAGCAGGTGTTGGGGGAGCTGTTGGTTCTCCACTCCAGCTTTCAGGGCTCTCGGTGCTGGCTTGTGCTGTGGTGGGGGCTCCCTGGGAGCCTAGCCAGCCTGACAGCCTCCGCATGTCTTCTCCGGGCCAGGGTGAACCAAGGCACGACAGGTTGCTGCGTGGGGTCTGCTCTCCCCAAGAAGGGTGAGATGCCCTTTAGGGAGGGTGGCAAAGCCGCCATGTCATAGGAGCTCCTCTCCCATCCCGTGTGGTTCCTGTCCTCTCCCGCTACAAGCACAAATGCAGCTTTTGGGGTAAATAGCAGCCACCAAGGGTACCCGCCCCAGGGCTTCTCAATAGTGCTGTCCCCTTGGGGCTGCGGGGGCCAGCAGGCAGGGTGACGTGTCATCCTAACCCATGGTGTCCTCTGTCCTGAGGCCAGTGTCCTCACTGAACTTAGCACTCAGGCAGTGTGGATGGGGGAGGCCTTCCGGAACAAAAGAGTTCCTCCTTCACAAAGGAGCTCTACCTTCCTCACCCAAACACAACTTTAAAAAACGTGAAAAGTGGACAGAGAATGAACAGATGCTGGTGGGTCCCGGCCTGTCTGCTGTCCAGGGGCTGGGAGAGGAGAATGGGTCTGGGGTTGCCGTGGGTGAGCTGGTCGGGTTTAAGGAAGGACCGCAGGGAGGCCGCTCAGAGCAGGGGGCGCGCTGGGTCCTTTCCCAGTACTGTTAGGGCAGCTGCTCTGACTCCCGTCTCCTTGCCGGAGGCTCCGGTAAGCTGGAGTCCTCAGTACGCCAGACGTTTGCACGACTGATTTGGTCTCTGGGGAGGGGGCACGTCTGTAAGTTGTTTGCGGTTGCGTTATGCAAGCTGCTTTGAGGACCTTTGTGACCCTGTTTCTGTTTTCGGGGATGTGGGACTTACTCTTTTCAGTGACATTACTTTCCCACTTAAACCTGGGCACTGATTCGACGTCTTGCTTTTCAGGGTGCTATGGTAGAGAAGATGATTCTAGCAAAGGTTCACAGCAGGTTTATAGTCTCTCTGGCCTATGCGTTTGAAACCAAAACTGACCTCTGTCTGGTGATGACTCTCATGAACGGGGGTGACATAAGGTAAACGGGGGACCTGGGGCTGGGGGGGGGGCTCAAGCAGCCGAGCATGAAGAGGGGTCTGGGGCCCTGAGGGCTGCCCACATGCTCACAGAGCACGGTGAGGAGAAGCCCTGGGCCCCCACCAACCCACTCCTCTGTCCCTGGGCTGGTGACACTCAAGGAGGTGTGTCCTTAGTCTTACATGAAATGCGGGCCAATGGGGAGGTGGCGATCAGCTCTCCAGCCACCGGGGAACCTCAAGTCCCTGGGGACCTGGGGGTTGCGTGAGTGCACAGGGGTGGAGGTAGCAGGAGCACGAGAGGCCCGGGCGAGTGCTCGTGGGGTGGACAGTTGGATGAAGCGTGCATGGGGACAGGCTGGGGGCATCACGTTACTATTTGCTCTTGGGGGTAGTGGTTGAGCTGGAAATGTGATGTGGCCGGTTTCGGGAACCGTGACTTGCTGTCGGTGGATCTGGTGCCTGGGTTGGCTGGAGGTCTGGGGCCTGGCCTGGGGCCCCCGGGGGAAGTCAAACCACTGGCTCTTGGTTGGGAACCCCGGGCAGTCGGAGCGCTCTTGCCTCCATGTGCTGGTGTGAGACGGGGGTAATGAGTGACGCGATGCTCTCGGGGCACGGGGCAGTGAACCTTAATCCATGCACGACCCATGAGAGAGCATCCCAGCCACACAGATGGGGCCACGGCTGTCGGTTTGCACACGTTCTCTGGCTCCGCTCTGCACCCCGGACTCGGCGCCTCCGCAGCACCCGTGGAGTTTGCTGGCCCCATTTTCCAGGTGGGAATTTTGAGGCCTCGACTAAAGGACCCACGAGAGGCCACGTGGAAGAGGAGAGAGGAGACTAGCAAGTGCACACATCATGACACACAGAGCACATGTGACCATGACACCGTGCTGGACAGCGTCCTGGCACACGGCCTTACGCCATAGCGCACAGCAGCACACGAAGCTGCCCGGTGCTGCATGGTACTACGCCACGCGATGCTCTGCTATGCTCTGGTACGCGGTACTAGATCATACTACACCACACTATGCTGCACTTCTCTATGCTACACATCTTACACCGCGCTATGGTCTGCTACTTCATGCTACCTATGCTACAGCATCCTACACTGTACCAGACCATACTGCCCTGTACTACACTATACTACACCACGCCACACCATGCTACGCTATACTCCACCGTGCTACACCATCTTACACCATGCTACGTATACCACACCATCCCACACTGTACCAGACCATACTACACCACACCACACCATCCTACGCTATACTCCACCGTGCTACACTCTATCACCCCATACTACCCCATGCTACCCTATACTACACTATACAAGACAATACTACCCCATGCTACTCTATACTACACTATACCAGACCGTACTATCCTGTACTAGACCAAACTACACCATACGACACTATAGCACGCCCCACTACCATATACTACACTGGATTAGACCTACTACATGATACGAGGCCGTACTACACACACCGACTCACTGCTCCGTTGTCTTACACCGCGCTGCACCCTGCTACCTGCGCTACACCGTACCGCACGATACTAGGCCGTGCCACATTATGCTAGGCGATGCCGCACTATTTTACACCGCACCGCACCATGCTGTGCCGTCCCACACTACACCGCACCACACCACGTTATGTCGCACTGGGCTACACGCGCGGCCCCGGCTGCCCATGTGCTACGCCACCTCACACCATACTACAGCCGCCACCGTGTTCTACGCTGCTCCGTCCCATCCTGTGCATCCTCTGCCGCCCCGTACAACACCGTACTACGTAGCACACCGTGTAACACCCCACTGTCCTGTGCGACGCCACATCCCGCCACTCTCCATCGTCCCCACGCCAGCCCGCTGGGTCACACGGTGTCGTGCTGTGCCAGAGCAGAGCTCACTATCTCCGTCTGTGCTGCCTCTTGCTCCCATACACCATGCCACGCCGCCTGCACGGCACGGCACCCGCTACAGCGTAACCCTGACGCGGCACCGTCTGTCTTGTCAGCATGGCTGACTCGGGGTCTTTTCTCTTGCACCTGGCCTGCCTCTTGCTGGTCGCTCTCTGCTGTTAACGGTTTGTTTCCCCTTATTCGTTAGGTCTTGCTTTTCTGCGGAAGGTAAGAGCGGAGAAAACGAGAAAGCAGTCTAGGGGAGGAGGGACGCCGGCGGGAAAACCATAGCAGGCCCACCCCGGAGCCCTGCCCGGAGCCACCCCCAGACTCGTGTGCTCGGGCCCGGGGAGCCAGCCAGCATGCTTACGCGGACACTGGAAGGACTGCCAATGGTTGCGGTGATGCGGGGCACTTGCCTGGGCTGGCTCCACCATGCTCTGCCCGTCCTCTGGCTGGCAGTGGTGAAACGGCTTCAGGGTCCACTTGCTAGCTGGTGCGGGCGAGTCTGGGGGCGGTGGGGAGAATGGTGCACTCTTGCCTCGGCTCCTGTCCGGCTGGTTGTGGTGGGGGGCCTGTGAGGGCACGACAAGCCACCAGGGGCTCTCAGACCACCACGGGTCATTCAGGCTGATGCTGAGACCCCACAATGACCAGACACCCAGCACGGGCTCTGAGGCTCTCACTGTTCCCTCAGATTTCTTTTCCCGTGGCCACTGTGGATGCCCCGTTCACTGTGCCAGGGAAACATGGGCTGTGTGTGGTCTGACCCCAGGTACCACATCTACAATGTGAATGAGGAGAACCCCGGCTTCCAGGAGCCACGCGCGGTCTTCTACACGGCCCAGGTCATCAGTGGCCTGGAGCACCTGCACCAGAGAGGCATTGTCTACCGAGACCTCAAGCCGGAGAATGTGCTTCTGGACGATGATGGTGAGGGGCCCCCTGGGGTTCCCCTCACCCCATCTCCCACCATCCCATCTCCCCCCCTCCCAGCCTCCCTGCCCCGGCCTGCCCGTGCCAGGTTCTCCTGCATCGGTAGGAGGACAGACTGGCTACTCTCTCTGCCTTTGAAGGGATTCTCATCGGAAGAAAACACGCAGATCTGGGTTCCTTTACGTCCCTTATACCCCCCACCCCCTCTGTGTCATAAGTCGTGCGGACGTGGGGCATTCTGGAGGTGGTTTTGGGCGCTAAGGGGGCCCCTCCGTCCCTCTGCAGTCTGCTGGGGCGGCAGAGGCCCCGGGGCCCTGGGGTGGGCGTGCGCCGTGCGTGGGCGCTCACAGGCGTGCGTGTGTGTGCGGCGGCTGCCCTTGGCTCCCACAGGCTCAGGGACACCAGGTGCCTTTGTTCTGTGGGCCTGCGGGCGACCTCGGCCTGTGTTTGCTCTCAGGCAATATCCGCATTTCTGACCTTGGGCTGGCTGTGGAGCTGAAGGACGGGCAGACCAAGACCAAGGGCTACGCAGGCACCCCAGGTGAGCCCCTGAGAGGGTGGGGGGGCAGCCTCTTCTGCGGGGGGCCGGAGAGCGAGGCCGTGCACCCTCACAGCGGACCGTGGACTCACTGGGTGTGGCCAGTGGGTGTGCCCGGACCCCGCTGCAGAGGGTCCCCAACCTGTTGGTTCTGGAGGGCTACCCGCTCCGTGAGGGGGCTTCTGCCTCCAGTGGCCTCCTGGACATCAGCAGAGTGCACGTGTCCAACCTGCCTGGCCGCGGGGTTGGAGTCCGGGGCATCTACAGCGGCTCACCAGCCGTGCCCCCCACCGTGCGATAGACCGGGAGAGCCGTGATGGGTGGCCAGCCCCCACTGCCGTGTGGCCGGGGTTGGCTCTGCAGGGGAGGGGGCTGCCCATGTCCAGAATGTGTGCGTGTGTGCGTGTGTGCACAGGTGTGTCTGTGTGTGCATTGTGTGCTCGTACGCAACACATTCTGCCCTGGCGAGGAGGGAAGCAGGGCCCGCAGACAACAGAGGGGACCCCCCAGCGTTGGGGCGGGTGCAGCGGGCAGCCCAGACAGCTGGGGAGCTGGACGCCGCCTCCCGTCTGCGGGCACCTGGGGGTCTGTTCCCCTGTGCCGCCATGTTCCGGGAGGCGGGGCTCCCAGCCAGCCTGTCCCTGGGTTGACTTGGCTTTGAGGAGGGACTGTTGTCACTAGGATTTGGGGCTACTTGGACCTTGTTTTATGTCCCCAGATTCTCCTGTCCCGGGCTCTGAGCCCTTCTGGGTTTGTCCCTGCTGCCGCGGCAGCTTTGTCCCCACCTGTGGCCTCAGTTACGGAGGGTCCCTCCGAAGTTGAGTTTTCCAGAATCTATGGCGCTCCAGCTCTGAGTGGACCACGGAGTGGGAACACTCCTGCTGTGTTTTAGGGGGATTCAGATCACGAGAAAGCGCAGAGAGTGCGGCTCCCAGGCTGGACTCAGGTCCTTGGACCGGGACTGTGGGTGTGAGGGCCCTGTGGGCCGCCAGAGGGCGTCCCAGGCTTCTCTGCGGCCTGGCCTGTCTCTGAGCAGGGGACGCAGGGGACCTGGGCTCACACACCTGCTCAGTCACTCTCCTGCCCGTTCCGGTGACCGGCATTTCCTGGTGCTCACTTTGTCCCAGGTGCCACATAGCTCCTCGGGACACAAAGCTGTGTGTCACCTTGCTGGGGCTGGGAGCAGAGCAGGACCCCCCCCCCCCCCCCGCCGCCCCTGGTTGTTTGCTGCAGAAACTGACCCCCTCGCTGTGGCCTGCTGGGCTGTCGCCCCAGACCCCGTTTCTGTCTCGAAGTGGTGGCCTGTTAGACGTGTCCTTCTCACCACATCTGAGCCATCTGAGCAACAGTGCAGTTCCCGGAAAGTGGGACCTATGAAGGGGTGAAGCGTGCTGGGGCCAGGAGGGTCTGTGGAATTTAGCGCTGGCAGGCTCTGCGGGGAGGAGCGAGTCTGTGTCCCCATCGTCCTGGCCGCTGCACTGAGCACATCCCCTCTTGAAGCCTGGCTCTGAGCACCATCCGTTGGGGGTCGGGAGGCCCCAGAAATCAACAGCCTCGTTAGCTTTGCTTCCCGAAGCCCGCAGGCCCATGAGCTGCGCGTGCCCCGCCCACAGCACCCGCCAGCTTTGGTCCCAGGGGAGTGGACCGTGGGCCCTTCCCCGCGCTGGCTGGCTCCCCGACACGACGGTCTGGGAAAGCCCAGGACGTGCTTCGGGGATGTGGGCTCCCCGCGTGGCCCCAGCCCCCCTCGTGTGGTGCCGGCTGGCAACGGCGTGCGTGCGGCCGCTCTCTGGGTTGTGTTGGCTTAAATCGGCCCTTCTGTGCCCCTTCGGGAAGGAGCTGGTAGCGCCTGACCACGACGCCACGGGTCACGCTTGCACCTACGTGGCCAGCGAGGGCCACGGCTCCGGCTGCAGGACGTGCCACGGGGAGGCGGGGCTTCAAGCTCACGAGAGGCAGCGGCTGGACCCGGGCGGTGCTGCCGGGAGGGGACACTCGGCAGCGTCCACGGGCGTTTCCGGCTGCGACGACTGCGGGGCTCCAAGTGTCGGTGTGGGCAGGGAAGGGCTCCCCAGTGCGCGGCGCCCAGGGCAGCCCCACCGCGGAGGGGTCGGGGCGAGGAGCCCGCCCGCGGGCGCGCAGGGAGCCCCGTATGGGACGCGCCTGCCCGGGCCGAGTGCGTGCTCAGTGCCGGGGCCGCGCCGGAGTCTGCGCCGCTTCTGCCCGCAGGGTTCATGGCCCCCGAGCTCCTGCGGGGCGAGGAGTACGGCTTCTCCGTGGACTACTTCGCCCTGGGCGTCACGCTGTATGAGATGATCGCGGCCAGAGGGCCCTTCCGCGCCCGTGGAGAGAAGGTAGGGCTGCGCGCGCGTCCCGCGGCTGCCCTGTGACCCCTCCTTGGGGAGCCGCTGCTCAGACCTTGAACACAAGGGGCCTCTCATGGTACGTCCTTCCCGGGCAGGAGAGGGGACGTGGTGACCTCGTCTCGTGGAGCCCCAGGCTGACAAGCGTTTCGGGACCCGCCGGCCCGGACTTCCCCAAGCCCCGCCCCCCACAAGCCAGCCCTGGGCCGGGGAGACAGGGCCGTAGGCGCCCCCGTTCGTGCTTCCACGGCGGACTGGCCCCGCAGCCTTTCTGAAGAGCGGCCCCGCCTCCCTGTGCCCGACCCGGGGCCCCCGCGCCCTCCCCCTGCCCGGTCTGCCCCGGAGTCCGGGGTGCTCCAGCTGCGGCCCCAGAACCACAGGTGCCGGCTCACCTCAGACCTCTCGGGGCCAGCTCAGGGCCCGTAACAGAGCCGGGGCTGCGGTAAAGCGAGTCAGGCGAACTCCCGGCGCGCACCCCGGTCAGGTCACGGCGGCGGGAGTCCCGAGCGAGCCCCAGCGCTCGGTCCCAGGAGCCATCCGCGGGCCTCCAGGGCCGGCGCTCACAGCCCCGCGGGGCTTCACGGCTCGTGAGCGCTGGTCCCAGCTCACCGGGACGAGCAGAAGAACAACGACGGCGTGACATACTCTGAGAATCACCAGAATGTGACCGACAGACGTGAGCCGAGCCCAGGCCGTCCGACCGATGGCGCACGGACTCGCTCGAGGCAGGGTGGCCGCCGCCTTCTGCGGGGAGAAGCACAGCTCTCTCCGGAGCACAGAGAGGGGGTGCCTGCGCCCCGACCGGAAGGCCGGTCTCCTGTGTGTGGTGAACGCGATGGGCTCTGCCGGCCGGGGCTGGGGGCCGCCGTGGCTCCTGGACTCCCGGCCGGCCGTGGGGGGTGCGTGTCCCGCCCGAGAGTCACTCGCGAGAGCCCGCAGCTGTGCGCTTTTAGGAAAGGCGAATCTGTGTGTGGCGAGAACCCATGGCCGCGGTCTGCCCGAGCCACGGTGGACCCGGGGTTCAGAGGGCACAGGGCACCTCGGGGCTCCTTGTGGGGCTCCCTGCTGACCGTACAGGCCCGGCACCCCGTCACTGGCAACGGGGTTCTCCTGAAAAGCGCTCAGAATCAGGCACCAGGTGGAGGTGGAGGTGACGGCAGAGGTGACTGGTTACCTCCGCCGTCACCTCCGTCCCGTCACCTCCACCGTCACCTCCGCCTCATCACCTCCTCTGTCACCTCCACCATCATCTCCATCCCATCATCTCTACCATCACCTCCACCATCACCTCTGTCCCCTCACCTCATCTGTCACCTCCGTCACCTCTGTCACACCACCTCCACTGTCACCTCCACCATCATCTCCACC